>PYSS01000040.1:0-117419 GCA_003049465.1 Magnaporthiopsis rhizophila | reverse complement strand
TCCCACAACCGAGCAGCGGCGGGGGTGGAGAGGAAAGTAACGGCGGCGTCGGCATCGGCGCCGCCGTGTTCGCCGTCTCCGCGGCCGCGCCGCAGGGGCGGACACGGCCTTTGAACCGGAGGTGAGTAGTAAGAATGGCCAGCCGCAACGAGCAACTGCCTGAGATATGATATGGTGTGCCTCATCTCGAAATTTGGACGTGATAGATCCTGCTTGCAATAAAACGGATCTGGAGGGACCCTGTAGCCTCAAAATACCGCCGTCTCTTGTACCCAAGCTTACTATGAAAAGGCGATATCACATGGTGAACTCTGGTTTCCAAGTTTTACCCCATGCAGTGCCACAGCCATACAGCAAGCGTGGACATAAGAGGCGGCAGCATCTTGAAGCTACAAACCATAAATAAATGTAAAACATAACTGGTATACAAAATGGTCGCCCCTTGTACCCAATAAGCCAATATTCACCTGCCATTAGCCTTAGGATCGCGCCTTTTCGCTGAGCCTGACCCTCATCATGGTTCCGTCTGCAGGCTTTGCCGTCACCTCCATGGTCTATCACATAGTCCCAACATGAGCAGTTAGCGGGATGATTCGGCATGTCGTCCGGGTCAGGGGTGATAGCAAAAAAAAAAAAAAAAAAAAAAAAAAGGACGTACGTTGAACAACTCGGACTTGCTCTCATAATACCCCCTGGCGTTCAGCACAGGATTGCCCGCTGCATCCTTGACGGCCTCGCCCAGGCCGACCTTTTCAAAGTCGTAGCGCGCCAGGGTGCAGGCCAGGATAACGCGGAACTCGATATTTGCCAGCTCCTGGCCGATGCAGTTGCGGGGCCCGCGCTCAAACGGCCGCCACGACGACGCCGGGATGGCGTTGCCGTTGCCCTGGTGCTGGTGCTTCTCGTCACCGCCACCGACGCCCTCGTCGTCGGCGTGCGTGTTGGTGTCACCCAGCCAGCGTTCCGGCACAAACTCGTCGGCGTCGTCGCCGTACACGGCCCTGTCGCGCTGGATCAGAAAGTGGCAGATGTAGACGATCAGGCCGTCGAGCGGCGGCGTCTGCGAGCCGTCGGGCAGCGTCAGGCGCGTGCCGGGCGTGGGCTGGCGCGCCGTCGACGCGGGCGGGTACAGGCGCAGCGTCTCCTTGACCACGGCCGACATGTACGGCAGGCGGGACAGCACCTCCTCGCCTCCGGGGGCCAGCAGGCGCGCCCTGACGGCGGCCGGGTGCGCGGCGGCGCCGGCGCCAAAGACGGCGTCGAGCTCGGCGCGCAGCGACGCCAGCACCGCGGGCCGGCGCGAGATCTCGTACATGCCCCACTGCAGCATGACGCTGGTGGTGTCGTGGCCGGCAAACGCAAACGTCTTGAGCTGGTCGCAGATCATGTTGACGTAGGCCTGGTCCAGGTTCGTCGCGCCGCCGTCGCGCGCCAGGGCGCCCTCGAGCCCCAGCGAGAGCACGCTGCGCGACGACGCCAGCGACGGCCGGTGCTCCTTGTCGCCGCCGTCGTCGCCGGACCGCATGGCGGCGAAGCGCGACCGCACGTGCGCGTGGATGGCGCGGTCGAGCCGCCGCATGACCAGCCAGCGGCGCACCAGCAGGGGGACGTTGAGCTTGACCAGGCCCGGCCCGGGCGGGGTCTTGAAGGTCGCCAGCAGCGTCTTGAAGTGGCGCAGGATCGGGCTCTGGCGCGACTCGTCGACCGCCTGCGCGGAAAAGTCGGCGTCGGCCACGACGGCGCCGATGATGTCGAACGTCAGGTTCACCGTCAGCTGGTGCAGCTCGAACGGGGCGCCCGACCGCGCCTTCTCGTCCAGCCGCGCCAGGAACAGCTCCGTCTTGTCGAGCACGACGGGCAGCAGCCCCAGGAGGTGCTTCGGCGCGAACCCCGGGTTCATGTGCCGTCGCAGCGCCTTCCACGACTCACCCTCGTGCAGCAGGATCGACTGGTGGCCCACCAGCGCGCTGAGCTCGCGCATGGTCGGGGACTTGGGCATCGAGTACGGGTTGGCCTTGGTCGACCGCGTGAGCTGCTCCGCCACGAAGCCGCTGCAGACGCTGATCATGGGGTATGAGAAGGGGCGGAAGTCGGTCAGAAAGATGGGCGGGTTGCCCAGTTCTTCTCTTATCGTCTTGAACGTGTAGTCTGTTTTTTTTTCTTTTGTTAGTCACACCTTTTGTGTAGAATGAAGGAAAGTCTTCATGGAATTAGTGCCTTACCGATGTGGCATTTTGCGGGAAACTGTTTGCGAAGGTCGTTGACCCCGACTGCGTGTCCCCAGACCAGCGACGTCTGCAGCTGGGGCCACGCCTCGAACTGTTTTGTGCGGCGCCAGACGACATCATGGTACGTCCGATAGCTCCAGTAGGCCAGGAGCAGGACGCCGACGGCCAGGAGGACCGGAGACACATTCAGTGGACTCTCCATGCTTCTCGTTCTCTTCCCTTTGTGGGGTTTTCTTTGTGTATGTGATGTGCCCCGACCAAGTGCGAGGGACGAGCCTGGGGCACTTAGTTGGGCGCGTCGATGGAGCAGACAAGCTTCAGTCGAGAGCACCGAGCAAGAAGGGGCGGGTCACTCCATATAAACCCCCGGAGCACTGACAACCCCTCATGTCTCGTTCATTTCTGCCCATGCCCTTTGCGGTGGCGAAGGATCTGCACAAATCGGTAGACACACCCTGTCTGGACCTATTGGCTTGTGATAGAATCCACGACGGGGGGGCTTTTCTCGCCCTGCGCCGGGGGAAGCTAGTCTAGCAGGAATCCTCCGACCCTCCTGAACCGGGCAGGCAGCGGCTCGACAAGTGAGGGGTTTCCGCTCCTGTTGGCTATCGGCACAGCGGCAGCCCACACACACATATGCAGCATTACCTGCACACAAAAGGTGTGGCCGGCTCATGTGCTTCTGTGTGATACCTATGAAGGTTCTAGGCACCATGACACCTCCATCCACACAGCTGGGCAAAAAGCAAGTACCCGCGTCGGGTGGGTGGGAAACATGGCAACCTGAGCGCTGGGCCGCATGTTGGCATAAAAATAGGCGCCCGCTCCAAGACTGGCCGATGCAGGAAGCCACGGGATTTTCTCCACCCGGGGGCACGACGCTAAAGCGTGGCGTTTGTCGTTGGCTGCTGTCATGCGGAAGAACGACAACGAATCCATGACGATGACAAGACCGGCCGGGAGGAGAAGACGAAGGGAGGGTTGCGCTGGGGCCTGCGGGTGCGGCCTTGGTCTCGATGGTACACAAAGTCCGCCCTTCGTGTCCCCAAGTATGCACCGTCATAGAATGTGTAACCCACTAGGTATGTATCTGGAGGGAGCAAACAATTCCCGAAAGACATTCCTGGTTCCACCCACTACCAGTCGATCGATCCGCGTACCACCGTCGTATAACTTCGTATAACCGCCGTATTTCTCAGCCGTGGTGGGGTCCCGGCCAATACGTGGTCCCGCCTAGACCGGACTTGCTCTCCGGTTGGCTAGGTTGAAGAGCTGATGGTGTCGTCGTCTGCGACCATGTGTTGTCACGATTTAGCCCTTGTTTGACCGGGCCCCACCCCTGTCATTCTTCATTGGTCGCCTACCTTAATCCCTTTTAACATTGGACGGGCGGGGGGCCCTTGGTCGGCATAAGGTTCTCGCAACGACGAGTGAGAACCGCCACAACTAAACCTTCGTCCCTCGGTAAAGAGTGCGAAGACGAAAGATTAACCCGTTTTCTTTGGAAGCAACCAAGCGGTGTGCGTCGCCCAATCGCACAGCACAATTCACGGATCCGAGGTGGATGTGCGATACAGATATGCAATGGGGCCACCTTTTCTTTCCAATGCGATTCTACAGAATAAGGCCGATGCAGAATGCAGAAATGCCGCTGTCAAAGCCGAGTGTTCCAGCGTTAGATCGAGGCTTCTTTTACTGTTCCTCACCCTCATTTCCAGTCGCAGGACTCAGCCCGACATAGGTAGATGGCGATTCCCTCATGCATTTTGCAAGACTCCAGATCTCCCCGCACTGGCCGCAGTCAAAGCCTATTATCCGGAGCGGATAACTAGCGATTGAGCAAAGCCAAGGTTTCGATTTAGGCAAGACTGGGATGGAGATGCCTTTTCCGGACAACACGTATACAATCAATGTTGGTGGTTTCGAAGCAATTGTGCTCAATAACGCCTGGATTATGAGCATCGTATCACTTTATCACGCGCAAACATCTGAATAGACTCATAGCCCCTGTATGGAATGACTATGTCTTTACATATGATGCTCCGCCGTTCCCTAGCCTGGCTCGGACTCGCCGCGGCCGCGATGTCGGCCGGCACAGCCAGGCCTCTGGAAGAAGATGTCCTCCTCCTCCACCCGGATTTCTGCCCCTGGAACCCCCTAGGTCCGTTTCACCGGCGAGAAGCAACAGCACACTGCCGGCCCCTGATCGACGACGAGACCGCGAGCGAGTCGGGTTCCTGGCCGCCTTGGACACACACACCCGTCTGCTTCACCGTCAGCGGCAGCAGCGGCAAGAACGGCACAAAGTACTGCACCTTCACCAATGCCGCCTTCCGCCAGTGGCACGGCGTCAGCTTCGTCGCCACCCCGCAGGCCGTGGCCGGCTTCTCGCCTATCGCCCGCATGGCCGACCCGGCCGCGCACTGGCACCCGGCCCGGCGCGTTGAACAGCAGCACCACCACCCGGATGGGCCGCCGTATGCCATCGTCGCCGTCCCGGGCAAGGGCAAGGGCGTCGTGGCGCGGCGCTTCATCCCTGCAGGCGAGGTTATCATGGTCGACCATCCGGCCGTCATCGCGTCCATGGACTTTCCGCACGCCGTCGAGCCCGAGGACGGACGTCGCCTGCTGAGTTTCGCCGTCGGCCAGCTGCCGGTGCGGGAGGAGGTGCTGGCGCTGACGAGGGGTGGCGGTGGCGATGACGGCGGTGATGCTGGGGACGGGGAGGGAACTGTGGAGAGGATCATGAGGGCTAATACGTTTGGGGTTGAGATCGAGGGCGAGTCGTATATGGGGCTTTATACGAACATCTCGGTGGGTGTCTCTCCCACTCCGACTGGTTTGTCCTTGCCCGACTTACACAAAACCTATGCCTAGAGAGTCAACCACGCGTGCAACCCAAAGTAAGCACCCTGCAACCCCTTTTCCCGCCTCCTCCAATGTACCAAACTGGCTCCCCAAAAACAGCTCTTTCACTCGATTCCACCCCACCGACCTGACCATGGACGTCAGTGCCGTGCGAGACATCCAACCGTACGAAGAAATCACAATAAGCTGTACGAGACCGTCCCTTGTCAGACACCTCCCTAGGGTACCTAACCCATCCCGCGCAAAAGCTGACCCCAAGTAACGCCCGCCACCCCAGACATCCAGCTAGGCCTCACCTCGCAAGCCCGGGCCTGGAGCATCCGCGACTGGGGCTTCGAGTGCACCTGCGCCCTGTGCTCATCACGGCAAGACGACAAGCTGTCGGACGCGTACCGGACGCGTCTGGTCGAGCTCCAGCAGAAGCTCCAGCAGCAGCAGCAGCAGACCGCCCCCGACGGCAGCGGTCACGACAACCTCGCCGCCCTGGCCGCGGAGCTGCTCGACATCGTCGAGATCGAGGGCCTCTGGCCGCACCTGGGCGAACACTACGAGGCCCTCTCGGACGCGTTCGTGACCAGAGCTAATAGTAGTGGTGGTGGCGGCGGATGGGATGAAGCGGTGCGATACCGCCGGCTCGCACTGGACGCGTGGGTGCTGTACGGCGGAGAGGACCACGTGCACGTGCCGAATGTGCGAAAGAGACTGGGTGAGCTGGAGAGGCGGAAGATGGAGCATGAGGGCGAGATGAGGGACAGCTGAGGAGGGAAATAGACATGAGGGAGCCCCGTTGTTCCAATGTGTGCTTGTTTTCTTGCTTTTCTTTCTTTTTTTTTTTTTTTTCTTTTTTATGCCTCGTTAACCTTGCTTCCTAGGCTTGCTGTTATATTGCCCGTGTTCGCTGAGAAATACTCGAATGCTCGTAGCAAAGGAAAGAAAAAAATGACTATATATCAGCCCAGAAGAATGGATGACCCCTCCGGCCATCCGTTTACTCCTGCCCGTTCGTCCGTGACCTCGCCCCAATGACGGCCCTGCCAACACTGCTGTCATGCGGCTTGCCCAGCTCCTTGGTGATCCAGGCACCAATATCTGCGACGGCATCGAGGTCGACGCCCGTGTCCATGCCCAGCGTCTCGAGGAAGTAGACCATGTCCTCGGTCGCAACGTTGCCCGTGGCGCCGGGGCTGTAGGGGCAGCCGCCGAGCCCGCCGACGGCGCTGTCGAAGGTGCGCACGCCGTGCTCGAGCGCCACGGCCGTGTTGACGAGCGCCTGGCCGTACGTGTCGTGGAAGTGCATGGCCAGGTCCTCGTTGCGCACCCCCGCGGCGGCCACGCAGCGCAGCAGCTCCTGCGTGCGCGGGGCCGTGCCCATGCCCGTCGTGTCGCCCAGCGCGATTTCGTCGGCCCCCATCTCGAGCAGGTCCGTGGCGATGGAGGCGACGCGGTGCGGGTCCACATCGTAACCCTCAAACGGGCAGCCGAGCACGACGGATATGTAGGCGCGCACCCGCAGCCCGGCCTCTTTGGCGCCCTGGATCACCTCGCGGAAGGCGTCGAGCGTGGTGGCAATGTCGGCGTTGAGGTTCCGCCGCGAGAAGGACTCGGTCGCGGCCGCGAAGACGGCGAGCTCGACCGTCGGCTTGGTCGGGGCCGTCGTCGTCGTCGCCCGCGCGGCGGTATCGGATGATGGGCTAGGCGCTGCTGCTGCTGGAGGCGGCGGCGGCTCGGTTGTGAAGGCGTTGGGGTGCTGGTGCAGCACCGCAAAGGCGTTGGAGAGCCCCTTGGTGTTGGGTGTGAGGAACGAGTACGAGATGGGGACGGGCGAGGGGATGGGGTGCTTCAGGATATGCTCGAGGACCTCGCTCGAGTTGTTCATCTGTGCGCGTTGGTAGGCCAGGCGTTAGCTCAGAGTTCCTTTCCTTGGCATATTAGAGACGGTAAGACACCCAACAGACACCCACCCACCTGAGGAACCCATTTAGGTGCCACAAAGGACCCAGCCTCGATGGTCGCAAGACCCGTCCTGGAGAGCCTCTCGATCAGGTCGATTTTGGTAGCGAGCGAGATGGTTTTCTTCTCGTTCTGCAGGCCGTCCCGGGGGCCGACCTCGACAATCTTGACGCGGTTGTCGGGCGGCGGCGGCGGCGGAGTGGCGTTGGCATCGGGCGACGCCGTTGCAAAAGTCCGGCTTCGAGAAAGGGGGCATTTGGCGGCGACGACACGCCGCGCAGCAGCGCTGCCGCGGCGGATGAGGAAGCGCCGCGTAAGGGGGCCTAATGGTGCCATTGTCGGTTACCAGGCGTCGGCATCAATTACGGCGGCCTAGCTGTCGATTATTTCAGCATGAACTGGATGTGAAGCTCTCGCCGAGACTCGCCCGCTTGGTCGGTGCAGCGGCGATGACGTCCAAAGGCCGCCTCCGCATATCGTCGGCATTCATTTAGGTGAGGGGATATGAGATCCCGTGCGCAGTCACGTGCTCACCTCGCCGAACTCCTGAACTCGCGACCCCTGAGCAAAACAACGTCATCCGTACCCAGCCGGAATTCGCTTGCTTAAAGGTTAACGTGTGGCTTCTACACCTAGGGAAAACTTTTCTGAATATTCCTCTGGAGACACTCATTATAGTTAATACCACGGCTGCTCCCGCCGAGTGGCTTCAACTAAATGTCCCGGCTAGGGATATTTTATGCTTATTTGGTGTCAATCTATACGAACGTTTACTTTCTTGCGGTTCGTGGCTTCCTCAGCCATGCCACCGCATATGATGGCTGGCTCTAAGGTCGAACCCAAACTGGAAGGGGGCTTTCGACATTCACTGCTGCTTCCATTCCATTTCAGCAACCTAATGCCTGCGTTTGAAACGGGGGGAAAGTGACTTTCTTCGTAGCATTGATATATATAGGTGCCTTACTCCCTGATCACAGTTGGACTCCCTCAGTCCCTCCATTCCCTGATGGTCATCCTGTCACACGCCTGTGTGGACACATATCGTGAGATAAACACACCGGGGCGCAGTCGCACGCCTGACGACACTTGAATCTGCTTGTTCATGTCTTCGGATAACCTACGATATAGCCTCAGATCCAGACAACATCGCAAACAAGATGGGGGATTGACAGACGAACCCTGCGGGGGCGAACACCGGCCCTCTACCGTGGCCGCCGGCTCGGCGACGGCAGGCCCTGTCCAGCCAGCCACACACGATCACAAGCCCCAGCCAGCGGTCGATGAGCGGCCCAACACCTCTGCCAGCAGCCGCCAGAGCTGTGACAGCAGCGAGTCACACACGGCCACGGGCATCAGCGGTGCTGCATCGTCGTCGTCTACGGCCACGCTGGTTGCGAGCACAGCATCGAACCACATACAGGGCATCCCCTTGGAGGACTTCACGTTCGTGATGCGCCCCCGTATCCAATAGTGGCAACTCAAAAATGCTAATACCGAAAGCATTCCGCTTTGTTTGCTGCATTTAGGTACGGTTATCTGGCCAGTCGGGGCGTATTCACGTCTCCAGGGTCCGTCCAGCCGCCCACGTCCAACGTCAGAGGCTCCGTACGCAGCAGCAGAGACGTGGACCCGGTGCCGCCGCCACCGCCGCCGCCGACGTGCTGCGCCGTCTGCGCCTCCTCGGCCGAGGCGGCAAATGGGCAGACGACACCAGAAATCACGACCGACGGTGATGATACCGGGACCGTCGCGTTGTCGAGTTCGGTATACGACTCGGACGAAACCATCGCGGCGGACGGACCCGACTGGACTGTTTGATTCGACAATCGCGGTTAGCGGGATGGGTCGGTGGTTGTGGTCCGTCGCCACTGTTGTGCAATCTGTGGATTCCGGGCTAGAGGTGTTTGGCCTGGGTCACGCAGAACGATGTCGGGACGTTGCACGGCAGGTGGCTTTGTGTCTTTCTTCCTTTAGTTTTACCTTTTCCTTTTGTTTTGTTACGACCCCGACAATAGCAGGCGATGGGGTTCCCGGGCTTGGTCTGCTTTTTTATTTGTCAGGGCTTGCGCTACTGAATACACAGGCTAACGCCGGGTGAATATCTTTAACGAATTTTTCTCGATATGACCAAGTCGTGAGCATAACCTCCACTTGGTTATGTCGTTGCCTCTGCTTGCGTCTCTTTCGCGAACGTGTTTGCGACAATGAAGGGGAAGCACGAGGTCGCCTCGAGATACACCTGTAAGTTGTCAGCAGATGTGCGTGTCAGTAAAACAGAATACGGTGCGTAGCCAGCCAAGCACGCAATGACGAACCTTGACAGCGTCGGCCCCGATTTTAATCTTGCCCCAAGAGACGGCCTCGTCGGGCCTGGCGCCGGCATCACTCCCGTCAAACTCCTGCGCCGTGTTGATGTAGACGGCCGACTCGGCGCCGTTGCGCATCAGGCAGGCGTTGGCGATGTGGTGCTTGACTATGCCGCCGCCGAGGATGATGATGCCCGCGCGCTTAGCCCGGACGGCGATGGTGTTGATGGCGCGGATGTCCTCGACGATGTCGATGCGGAGACGCCGCGGGGACGCCTTGAAGCTGTGGAAGTAGAGCATGTCGCCCAGACTGCCGTCCGTCAGAGCCGGGCAGAAGACGGGGATGTTGTTCTTCCAGGCCCAGTAGTAGACGGAGCGCTCGTCGTTGATCTCCTTGCCGAGGCGGTGGATGACCCTTGACGGCGTCCAGTTGATCTCGGCGCCTTCGCCCTTGCCCTTGCTCTCCTCCTGCTCGTCCAGCATCTTGTCGAGGATGGGCACCACCCAGTCCTCGAAGGCGCAGTAGTTGGAGTTGGGCACGACGAGGTTGCCGATGCGGTTCAGGCCCTTCTTCCGCAGGTCGGCGCCCGCAGCGCTGAAGGACGACATGTAGGTGTCGCCCAGGCACTTGATAAAGTCCTCCTCGATGCCGCCGGCCGTCGTCACAATGCACGACACGTGCTTGTGCTGGACGAGATAGCGGAACACGCCGCGCAGACCCGACGAGATGAGATTAGAGGTGTAGCCCAGGAAGATGGTGGTGCCATCGCCAGTCTCTGGGTCGCGCCATGCTCTCTATTATGATATGATTTGAGGAGTGGCCACTTGGTCAGCCCAGCTCAGCCCAGCACTGTCGCAGCTGATATCCGCTGCTCACTGTGCTCGCCGCACTTAGCGAAAAAATCACATTTTCCGGCTCTCAGCTGACCATTTCGTTGATGATGCGCACGGCCTCGCCCATGGAAGAGGCTTGGAAACCCATGTGCTTCATTCCCTCGAGAAGATCTTCGGCGGTGATGGCTCGACCCTTGAACTTGTTGAAGTCCAGCTCCTCGACCTTTTGTGAGCCCTCGGGCATCTCGACCGACTGCACCAGGACAGCATCCTTGGCCTGCGTTGGGGGCTGCCCCTCCTGGGACATGATGGATGAGGCAGAGCAGAATAAAGAAAAAAAAAAAAAAGGTAGTCGGAACACTTCTTATCTGCCGAAAAGCTTGTCGAATTTTAATTCCTTTCACCTGTTCTTGTGTCTCGATCCAATGGGATGGATGCTGATCCTCACCGTTGTTGTACAAGCAGGCGTTGGAACTTTGACAAAGTTGAGGACCAATCTCTGGCGTCACCACAGAATTAGCAGCATGGGAATTTAGTTGCCACAACGCTGCGGTATCCGGGCGGAAAATTCAGCGACCAATGGCGTGCCAACCCCGGCAATCATGAGCCGACGACGTTGGATCCTTGATAGGGTCTGTCGCATTCCATCTTTTCAATCTTCATTTTTTAATTTCCCTATTTTTGCCCGGTCGCCGTGCAGAAGGTGATCAAGAAATGCTCGACGTGCATTGCCGGCTCGCGTATTAGGTTTGCCATTTGCATGTCCTCGTGCTCGTTCATGTGCAGGCACGTCCAAGCATGCAGATCACCACCCTGCAAGTCTTGGGTTCGAAAAACGGGGTTTGATCTCAAAAGGAAAGGAAAAAAAGAACAACAGAAAAAAACACGAGGGCGGCAGAATCGGGTAAAGCTTTGGCTAGCCCCGGTCCGCGGCCGAATCGGATGTCGAGGATGGCCCCGCCTAGTCGACACTGCCTTGACGCATCACAAAAAAAGCTGGGGCTGCCCAGCCAGCACATCGAGGCGACAAGCCCAGGGGGTCGTTAGCGAGGCCGGGATTGGGCGGCGGCGATCGTGGGGCGCTTGAGACAGTTGTTTTCCCGACAAGCGCGGCCTGTGTGGTCATTGGAGCTTGTGCTAGATACGGCCTAGCGCATCTCGGCAGGCCCTGTTGGGTGCTAGCGGCATTGACGGCGCCACGCGCACCTGAGGCTGGTGCAGGGCGCTGATTGGGGGCAACCTGGGTTTGTGCGGCGGGTGGTGTCCTGTGCGTCCGTTCGTGCTTCTCCCAGCCCGGGCCTGTGGGTGTGGGTGCCATCGAACGGATGGATGGATCTCGAACAAGCGGAGGCTCCAAAGCTTTTTGGTCTTCGACACGCCATCAAACCGCCACGCCTTTCGACATCCTATTGCGGCGACCCGGGGCCATCCATCCATCATCATCGCTGCTGACACCTTGACGGGTAACCGCATTGCTGGCTTTTGACCCCGTGCACTGCGATTTTTTTTTTTTTTTTTTTTTTCTCGGCGAGGCTGGCGCGCCTTTTCAGGCAAACGGACACCACCAGCCAGCCGCTCGCCATAGCCTGCAAACTTTGCGTCTGCATATCCAATCCGGCAACCGACACCGCCATCGCTCATTATCACCGGCTCTCTCTCCTTGACTTGCGGCCGGCCCCGTCACGGCCTTTTTCGCGGCGACCCTTTCCTGCCTTGCCCGAATCCCCAGCTGGGCCCAGAAAATATATCGCGTCGATCCTCCACATCCTTCGCCGCCATCCCCGAGGTAACTCAAACCTTGAGATGCGGATGGTGTCGTCTGACAGCAAGTCCAGTTAGGGCCCGCGCCCTTGCATGTAATGTGTGTGCTTATCCACCCGCCACTCGTCACTGTCTTTGGCTTTCGTCCTTGAGAAAATGCCCGCGCCATCTTGGGACCCTGCTTGGGGCCCAGGACTTCGTCGTCGCCAAGTCGCCGCCCGTGGCGCGCCTAGATGGTCGGATATAGATACTCATGGGCATAACGAACACAGGTCTAGATACAACCGAGGATACGATGGCGACCGCCGCTCTCGGTCCCCGCACAGGTCGCCCGACCGCTTTCCCGACCGCGCCTTGCAGTACGGCGACGGCGACCGCAGGCGGCCATCAGGAGACACCCGCGTCAACCAGTCCGCCTTTCAGGCGAACCGAGAGTTCCGTGATCCGCTAACCGGCGGCAGAGAGCCTCCACGTGGCCCAAAAGCTCTCATCGACTCCTCCGGTCCTCCGCGCGGCGGCTACTCAGACAACTTTCGAGGTAGGGGCCCGCGAGGGCGTGGTGGGAGGGCCTGGAGAGACGACAGTCGTGATCGCACCCGAGAACGTGATGATTACCGCAACGAACGCAGAGACGCGCCGTTCAGGGACGAAAGGGGCGAGCGGACCGAAAGGAGCAGGGAGCGGGAGCGCGACTGGCGAGATCAACGCGACAGCTTTCGCGGCAGGCGTCCGTCCCCCCAAGGCAGGGGACGTTCCCCGCCCGGGAGAGAACCAGCGAGAGATCGTGACTTTCGCGATCGAGACCGGGAACGAGACGGACCGCTCGGTGTTGATGCCGAACGCGCAAGACGCGGCTCGAGGGACGGGCCGTTGTCGGCGGGATCGTCCAACTCGGATCAGCCCTTTGGAGCCCAATCGTACCGTGGCGGCGGTTTCAGGGGCGGCCGCGGACGCGGTCGGGGCGGCGGGGGAGAGTGGCCTGACCGTGGACGGAGACCTGGCTTCTTTGACGAACGCGACCGTTACCGCAGTCGCTCTCAAGATGGGCGCTGGGCCGGTCGTGATGCCCGAGATGACCGTGTTGAAAACCAGCGACTTGGCGATGATCCTCGCGCATCAAGAGATCTGCGTGACGACCGTGATTCTCGTGACCGTGACCTCATCAGACCCAAGACTGATCGTGCCTCACTCACTCACGAACTGCCAACGTCGGCAAAGGAAGTTTCGCCGCCCCCGCTTGCGCCTTCTGCCCCAGCGTTTGGCTCCGTCGTGGCTAGCCGAGCCACCCCGACCGCGCTCGATATGCAAACTCCGACCGGAAAGGCACCACCGACAGGCCCGCGGGCACTTACTGAGGAGCGTCCATTGTCTGCTGGGCATCAGGGAGGAGGAAGTGGAGGGGGCGACCGATTACCATCCACCGGCGCATCCAAGGCTTCGGGCCATGACGGTAGTCCTCCGATCCCGACGGGCCCGCGTGCTCAGCATCAGAAGCAGCAACAGCAACAGCCGCAGCAGCAACAGTCGCAGCAACATCAGCAACAGCAACCGCAGCAGCCGCAGCAGCAACGGCCTTCGAGCAAGCAATGGATAAATCCGGCATTGGCTGGCAAGAAAATCCCCGAGTCCCCCAAGGTCAACCGGTCACAGAGCTTTGTTTCACAGCATCCCAGACCTTTTGGTCCTCGGCCGGCGTCTTCGGGCTCCGAGAATCATGTCGACTTTGGCAACCGCCCAAGAAGCAGTGATGCGCAGTCCGACTCGCATATGTCCACCGGGGAGACTCACTTGCGCTCTGTTCACCAGGTGATCGAGCCTGGGGAGATTGTGCAAGATGACCATGAGCGAGGGACGCTGTCTGCGCGGACTTCGGTCGATGGCGAGACGATGAGGCCTCCCTGGTTTGCATCCGACAGCCACATGTCCGGCACGGGATACGAGCGGCCCGCCAGCGTCATGGGCGCCTCTCCGACCTATCAGCGCCCGCCCACGCTGAGCCCAACCCAATCCAGGAGCGGTAAAGAAGGACAGCATTCGGGATCAGAGCCCACCCCAACTGCGAGCACGCCCAAGCGTCGCAAGCCAACACTACGTTTTGCGCCCGTCAAGGTGTCGGTACCGCCGCCACCGCCCCCTCCACCTCCGGACCAGTCTTCCGAGTCTGATGACGAGGATATGAATGACTATTTTCAGAAGGAGATCCAGACGAACGAGGCCGAGCTCAAAAGGCTCGAGAGCGAGTCGGCTGACTTGCCTGCAAAGAATGTGTTCACTTACGCCTACCTCGTGCAGATGGCTGCTCTTGCCTTTGCTGATGAGCCAGAGGGTCTGGTAGGAATGCTCGGAAAGATTCCCGAAGGCGTCAGGATTCCACGAAAGCCATCCCAGTCGGCTGCAGTCAAGCCAGCTGTGACGCAACAAAAACCGCCACAAGGTCCGAAAGAGCCCAAGGAACCTACCAGCACTGTCCCCGCAAACACCAAGCCTGCCAAGAGTATTGATCGGGATGCCAAAGGCGCTCCAAAGGAAATCAAGGCTATAGAAAAAGAGACCAAAGGTGTCGGGAAAGAGACCAAGGCTGCAGCGACAGATCCTAAAGCCCCCGCGAAAGAGGCCAAGGTGGTGGAGAAAGTTGACAAGGTCGTTCCCAAAGAGACTAAAGCTGTGGAAAAGGACGCCAAGAGTGTCAAGGAGGCCAAGGCCGCCGAGAAAGACACCAAGATGACAGAGAACAAGGCCGCAGATACACCAGCATCTCTGGTGCCTGCTTCTGTCAAGGCGGGCCCGAGCAGGCCTCCCCCTGCTCTTGTTTCTATTCCCGAGCCCGCTGCAACTGCCCCTGCGCCAACGGACGATACGGTCATGACGGATAAACCGACGCATGATGCACCCCCCTCGGCCGGTAAGCCTGCTGCCGAGACAGTGACTGCCGACGCGCAAATGGAGCCTCAGCCCAAGGTTGAAGATGTTGAGATGGTGGACGCGCATGTCCCTATTCCGACTGTCGAGCGAGAGGACCCCAGGCCTGAAGAGGCCGACGTGGTCATGCAAGGCACGACCGAAGCCGCCGAAGTAGCCCCTGGACAGCATGGACAGGAGGCGCTAAAGACTAACGGTGTGGTTGTGAATGGCGACGTGCCCAAGCCGACCGTGAACGAGGAGATGGTGCCCGAAAAGGTTTCGCCAGCAAGGACGGAAGACGATGATGATGCAACCGAGATTGAAGAGCCAGACTGTGCGGCCATTGAGACGGTACGGCAGTTCATGGTCACGCCGCCCCTAGACAGCCTTCCGATCTTCGACGTTACGCCCTGGCACGAGGACAAGATGTTCATCAAGTCGATGGAACCTCGGGCGGGCGTGGCGTCGTTTGTGCTCGACAAGCTGAAGCGAGAGACGAGCGAGCGCGCCGAGGACTACGCGACTGTGCAACGCGACTACCGCGAGAAGTACAATCTTTACCTCCGCTTCACGCTCTCAGACGATCCCAGCGCGGTCAGGAGCCGTGACAAATTTGCCGTGTCGACGGGTTTCTCCGAGCCTGCCGCGGCACCACCGCCGCCGCCACAGGAGCCGAAAGCAGAGGGACGGGGCCGCAGGTTCGCCACGGAAAGAGATTTGGAGCGTATCCTGCAGGCGTCCAAGGCCGAGGAGGAGCAACGGCGTGAGCGTGAGCTGCGAGCGGAGAAGGAGATGTGCCGCAGCGAAAAGGAGGCAGTCATCCCAGATATGTACTGGAACGACGATGAGCGCAAAAAGCAGCTGTTCATGGACAGGTCTGGTTATGTCCCTGTGGAGAAGCTCGTGGCGGCCTGGCAGGTGTTACCACCGGTGTGCAACTTCACCCCCGAGGAGGAGGCGCTTTTCGAGAAGGCATACCTTGAGTGTCCCAAGCAATGGGGCAAGATTGCCGAGCAGATCCCAAAGCGGACCTTTGGGTCATGCATCCAGTATTATTACCTCAAGAAGAGGGATCTGCACCTCAAGGAGAAGCTCAAGAAGCAGCCCAAGAAGCGCAAGAAGGGGCGCGGCAAGGCCCGGTCGAGCGCCCTGGTCTCGGAGCTTGGCAATGGCGATCACGAGACGGAGGAGAACCACGAGAACGGCGAGAACGGCGAGCGTCGTCGCCCCAGACGAGCCGCGGCCCCCACCTTCAGCTTCGAGGCGGCGGCCACGCCCAACAATGCGGACTCGGATGGCGCCACTCCCAGCGGGACGCCTGGACGACGGACGGGCGCCAACAAGGGCGACAGCGGGGCCGAGAAGCCCGAGGGCAAGAAGGGCCGGAAGCGGCAGCCCAAGGAGAAGAAGGCCGAGACGCCCAAGGTCACCCCGATCCTTGCCCCGACGCCGCCCGCGGCCAAGCCGAACCGATCGCGGTCGAACTCGCGAGTCCAAGGCCCGCCGGGCCCCGAGTGGAACACGCCACAGACCCCGGGTGGGCCGGGGATGGCGCCTGGCATGGGCCCGGCCCCTCCGCCACCGTTCGAGCCACAGACTCCGGGCATGCATCCCCAACCACTGCTGCCTGCGACGGCTCTGCGGAGCCCGGAGAAGCCACTATCACTGGCCCCGCCCCCCATCATGACCGAGGCCATGGCGCCGCCTTCGCTGAGGCCAGAGCTGCCGCTGCCGCTGTCGGCGCCGGCCCAGGTCGGGGCGCCCGCCTTCGAGATCGGGCAGCCCTCTGGTTCGCCGTCAGAGCGTAGCCGGGGGCAGGGCCAGGCCACCAGCTACTGGAGCGTGTCGGAGGCTAACGACTTCCCGGCGCTGCTGCGGTCGTTTGGCACGGACTGGAACGCTATCGCTCTCCACATGCACACTAAGACGTCGGTAATGGTAGGTTGCGATACAAAGCCTGGGCCGGCCCCTGCCCCTGAACCGCTGACTGACGGGCACTCCTCGCGCCAACCACAGGTTAAGAACTATTACCAACGCCAGAAGGACAACACGAAGCCCGAGTGGGAGGCCATTGCCACCGAGGCAGACATGCGGAAACAGCGCGGTCAGAAGCGGCCTCCGCCGCCAACGCCGACGACCGGAGCCCGCAACAAGAAGTGGGAGTCGTCGTCTTCGACCTCGACGCCGCAACGGCTGCTCCCTGCCGCGGACACGACTGACGACTTGGTGCAACCCAAGGTGGAGAACCATGGTCCTATCGTCGGACCACCAGCCGGGCCACCTCAACAACAACAGCCGCAACCGCAACCGCAACCGCAGCCGCAACCGCAGCCGCAACCGCAGCCGCAGCCGCAGCCGCAGCCGCAGCCGCAGCCGCAGCAGCAGCAGCATCCTGCTTCGGCAACATCTGTCCCACAGTCCTATGGCCGGTTCCAGGCGCCGCTCGCCATAGCTCCACAGTCGACCACACCGGTGCCTCTCCCGGCCAGCGCGCCCATTCCTGTCCCTGGCCCGACGCCCGTCCCTGCCGCGATGCAGTCACCTCTCTCTCAGGCACCGCCACAAGCACATGCACCGGCCCCTCAGCCAACTCCCGTCATGGTTCCGCAGCCAATGCAGATACCGCAGCAGCCGCCTCAGCAGCCGCCTCAGCAGCCGCCGCAAGCAGCCCAGGCGCAACAACCGGCCCAGCAGCAGCAGGCCCAGCAGCAACAGCAGGCACCGCCCCCACCGCCACCGCCACCGCCACAGCCGGTTCAACATCAGCAACAACCGCAGCAGCCCATCTCGCCGGCTGTTCTTTCGCCAGCAATGTCTCCCGCAATCTCGCACTCCATGTCACAGTCGGTCTCCCAGACGGCTTCGCCAAGGATGAGGACACCACGTGCTCCGTTTGCTCACTTCCTCGGCGGCGGCGAGCGGGAACCCGAACGGGAGAGGGAGAGTGACCAGCCCATGCCAGGCCCGGTGTCACAGTCACAGCCAGTGCGTATCTCGCAGAAACCACCTCCTTCCTCCCAGCATTCGCCCTTATCGGCAGGTGGTGCTGGCCCCAGCTCCGGCCTGGGGATTGGAGGTCCCCTTGGTGACCTGCACCGGAACCAGCGGCTGGACGAGAAGATTGCACAGCTTGCTCATCAGAGGCGCAACCAGCGCAGCGACCAGCAGCAGCAACAGCAGCAGCAACAACAACAACAGATGCAGCAGCAAATGCAGCAGCAACAGATGCACCACCAACAAATGCAGCAGCAGCTGGCGCAACAGCAGATGCAGCTGCAACAGCACGCGAGGGAAGAGGCTCGACAGATCGAACGCGCGGTTTCGGTGCTGACGCAGGCCCAGAACAAGAGCCCAACTGCTGGGCGATTCAAGCAAGAGCCTGATGTGCCGAGTCCGTACGATGCCTATGCGCCCGGACCGTCCCACGGTCCTCCTCCATCTCGCGGTGCCCCGCTACGCAACGAACCTATGTCGATGGGGAGGTCGTCGGAGCAGGCGTCGCAGGCGTCCCAGACTCGCCCTCTCGGCTCAGCGCCCCCGACGTTTGCGGTGCAAACCCAACCGCCGCCGCCGCCGCCGCCGCCGCAGTTGCAGCCCGCACCGCAGCAGCAACAGCCAACTCATGCTCCACAGCCTCCGTCCCACAGAGGCCTCTTTGGCGAGCCCATCCAGCCCGCGCCTCCTCCGCACGGAGTGGGCATGGGCGAGCGGACGACAGTGCAGCAGCCGCATGGCATGGCCGCTGCCGTGAAGTTCGAGCCGCAACCGTCACGGGCTGCAACGCCGCAGCAACAGCCCGCGCCCATGTCGGCGCCTCCCGCCGCGGCACCGCGGCCTGCTCCAGAGCGCAAGACGTCCAGCCTCATGGCGCTCCTCAACGATGATCCGCCGCCGCCGCCTCCTCCCCCAGCCGCTGCTCCCCCTCCCAGCCGGCCGGCAGAAGCGCCAGCTTCCAGTTCCAAGCCGCCTCCGGTCACGGCAGCCTCGTCATCCTCGAGGACCGCCCCGACACCGCCGCCGGCGCAGCTGCGGCAGTCATCAAAGCCCATCTTCTCGCAGTACCTCCGAAGCGCGCCGACGACGTCGGTCATGCCATCCCTGAAGCCATACGGCTCTGGCCATACACAGTCCCCGCAGGCACAGCACATGAGCGTGCCCAGGCAGTCCATGGGTGGCCCCCCGATGGACCCGCCAGCCGAGAGCGACTACTACGCAGGCCGCCCGCAGTTTCCGCCTCAACCGCAGCATCAATCACCTGCAGCTAACTCTCCTCAGGCTCACCACTACGGACCTCCTCAGCCGAGTCAGCAGCAGCCACCGATGGGCTATCAGAACCAGCCGCCGTCATATCCGTCCTATGGCGCTGCCGTGCCTCAGGCGCACTCGGGCTCCCCGACGCTGCAGTACGCACATCAACCGACTCCCGCCAGGCGCGACCAAGGCCCGCCGCAACCGCCACCGCCTAACAGAGATGCGGCCTGGCCGCCCGACAACCGGCCAATGCCGACTTCGCAGCCGCAGCAGCAAGGATGGGGCCCCGGCCATGGGATGCAACAGGGGCCTCCCAAGACAGGTCAACCACCACCCCAGTCTGCCTGGGGCGCTCAGCATGGCGGGCCACCAAAGCCGCCTCTGCCGGCTAATGTTCCGCAGCCCGGGTGGGCGACGGCAGGACAGCTTTCCCAGCAGCAGCAGCAACAACAGCAGCAACAACAACAGCAGCAGCAACAACAGCAGCAACAGCAGCAGCCGCCGCCTCCTCATCACATGGGCATGCGCGACGATCGCGCGGGCGCCCCTTACGGTGTGAATGATCCCCGAGATCCCAGAGATTTCAGGGACCCCAGGGAAATGAGAGACCCTCGTGATCCTAGGGAACTTCGAGATCATCGTGACCTTCGCGACCCCAGAGATATGAGGGATCCTCGTGATCCTGGTGGCCTGAGGGAATTTAGAGACTCAAGGGATCTCAGGGACCCTAGAGATCCCAGGGGAGACCCAAGGGGAGACCTAAGGGGAGACCCTAGAGGGGACCCCAGAGTAGACCCCAGAGTCGATCCCAGAGGCGACCCCAGGGGAGACCCGAGAGGAGATCCTAGAGGGGACCCAAGGGGAGATCCTAGGGTAGATCCCAGGGACCCACGAGATCCACGGAACAATCCGCCTCCTGGTGGTCCGGGAATGGTACAACACCAGCATGCACCTCCGCCACACCAGCAACACCAGTACCCGCACCAGGCACCGCCACCTCAGCATCAGCCGCCGCCGCCCCAGCACCAGCAGCACCCTCAACACCAGATGCAGCAGCACCCGCATCAGCAGCAGCAACAGCAGCAACAACAACATCATCACCAGCATTCGCACTCGATGAGCGGTCACCAGTATCCGCCGCCGCCTCCCCGCACCGGCGACCCTGGTCCACCACCGCAACAAGGCGGATACACCCGCTACAGCGCCACGCCGGGCCCTTCTGTGATGCCGAGGGAGCCGCCGCCGAGGGGCTACACGCCGGTCAACGCGTACGAGGATAGGAGACACGGGCCGCCGCCTCCACAGTACGGTCACCCGCAGCAACAAGCACCGCCGCCTCAGCAACAGCAGCGGCCCATGGACCCCCTGAGAGACATGCAAATGCGCGACATGGGAGGTCCGCCTGGGCCCGGCGGCATGCCTCGGGATCCCAGGGATGCGGCTGCTCAGCAGCACATGCAGCAGCAACAGCAGCAGCAACAGCAGCAGCAACAGCAGCAGTCGCTCCTGCAGAGGCAGCAACAGCTGAGACCTCACGACGACTACAGGCGTGACCAGTACCGATAAGAGGGCCTCTATCACCCAGGCCGTTTGTGCTCTTCCTTCTTCAACTTTGTTTCCTTTTGCTATATCTTGGTCTTGATACTTTCTTTTCTGTGTATTCTTTTGTGCCATACCAACCTGGGTTGGAAGAAGCATCGGGTTTTTGGTGTGGTTCCTGTGTTTTTGTCTTCTCTCGGTCATCGTCCTGTTTTCCCGTGCCGGGGTCCGCCATCGCGGGGTTAGGATTCTCTTTTCTGGAGCATAAACATCATCTATCTACCTATTTTATTCTATTCCCTAGCCTTTATATCCTTCTGTGCTCATTGTGTGTTAAACAGGTAGACTCATGAAACTAAAAGACATTCTGCAAACAGTCCCTGCCCACTTCACGATGCAAACTCTTCGGTGTCAAGTGCTTCCGGCAGTGAGTATCGGATGAATGCGGGACCGGACTCCATCTCGGCAATTGTCCACCGCGGGGTACGGCAAACGATGACGACTCTGCTCTGCAGACTGTCAGGTGTACCCACACCCCCGCCCGTCAAGCCCCTGGATTGCTGACCCGGGGAGCGCGCCGGTTTACTTGATGATGCCATTTCCACAACAAGAAGCAGCAAAACATGTCACGCTTTGAGCAAACCATCAAGCAGGCAGTCGAGGACCGCGTGGTGCCGCCCGTGGTCCTTATTGCCGGGGATAAAGAGGGTGAGCCGCATTACTGTATTCTTTTCGTTGATACCTACCTAGGTACCTCGGAACAAGACTAACACGGCTTCAGGCAAGCTAAACTACCGCCAGTCCCACAGCACCCTCAGCCTCGACCGCGACGATGCCGGCCGCCCCATCAGTCCCGAGAGCGTCCTGACCTGGATGTCACTCACCAAGCTGCCCACGGCGATCGCGGTCCTCCAGCTCGTGCGGCGCGGCGTCCTCCCGTCCCTCGACGACGCCGACGCCGTGGCCACGCACCTGCCCGAGCTGGCCGCGCAGCCGGTGCTCGTGCTACCGCTCACGGCGGCGGAAACGGACAACAACAACAACGAGGCAAAAACGACGCCGCGCAAAACGCCCCTCACCCTCCGCCACCTCCTCACCCACTCCTCGGGCCTGTCCTACCCTTTTCTGCCCGGCCCGCTCGCGGATCTGTTTGCGCGTCGCGGCATCGACCCACTCCCGGACGCCGGTAGCGGGAAAAAAGTACAGGACCGGTTCGCGTACCCGCTGCTCTTCGAACCCGGAACCGGATGGAGCTACGGCCCGGGGCTGGACTGGGCGGGTCTGCTGCTCGAGCGGGTGGTGGGCACGTCGCTGGACGCGTATCTGCGGGAACATGTTTGGGCGCCGCTGGGGCTGCGGGGTGATGCTGCGCCTACGTTTTCACCAGCAGCCGGCGATGGCGTGGTCGGCACGTGTGCGCGGAATCCGGAGACGGGGAGGGTTGAGGCCGGGCCGCCGCCACCGCCTAGCCGGGAGCAGCAACAACAACAACAACAACAACAGGGCGCCTGCCTGGGCGGCGAGGGTCTGCACGGCACCGCCGACGCGCTGGCCCGGCTGCTGGCGTCGCTGCTTGCCGACGACGGCGCCGTGCTGGAGCGCGGCGCCGCGGGGTCCGCCGCGCTGTTTGAGCCGCAGCTGGCGGGGACGGCCAAGGACAGTCTGCTGAGGCAGCTCGAGCACCCGGATTGGATCACGGGCTACATCCCGCCCAACGGCGGCGAGTACAACTGGGCGCTCGGCGGGCTGGTGGTCGAGGGTGATAGTCTGGTGGCGGGGAGGAGGAGAGGGTGTCTGATGTGGGGTGGCATGTATAACTCGTCCTGGGTGAGCTTTTTATTTTTCTCGGTATTTTGGGGGCAGGATTCTGCTAACTTCAGGGGGAAAAAACCACAGTTCATCGATCGCGAAGCCGGCCTTTACGGCGTCTACGCCACACAGACACTCCCGCCCGGCGACGACAAGGTTCGCGACATGACCAAGGCGTTTCAGGATGAGATGTACTCGAGGCTTGGATAACGAGCTGCGAGGTCACAACGGCCCGGTAGCTAGGTGCCTTGATATCTAGGGATCACGCAAGGACAAGTGTCCGGCCCTCAACCGAAGATATCGATATCACAAATACTAAAATACCACATATATCAAAACACATGTGCCAGAATTCCCTTTTTAACTTCCAAAAAAGGACGAAACAACACATTCAAAGGTAAATGCTGAATCACGATAAGCTAAACTATGCGGCCAATAACCGTAGGATAAAATGAGTAGTAGAAAATAGTCCAAACGTGTTACGTGACAGAATCTCCAAAAAAAAGAAGAGGGAAAAAAGCGAGAGCCATGAAAGAAACAAAAGATATATGCCTCCATCCCCCCTTGATTATTCACAGTTGACCACAGGATCGCCCAGGCTCGTGATTCCCTTCCAAAAAAGAAATCTTCCCCCCACCTTTGTGGCCAGTGACAGGCCGTCGACACTGCCTGCTGCCCTCCCGATACAAAATGATAGATATGAACTCGGCGGGACATGACAAGACGTTTGTTCGGAAGAAACGTGTGAATCAGTACAGGTTGAATCCAAGAAGAGAAGAAGAGAAGAGTCACCCGCTCAGAAAATGGTGCTCATAACATCAAGCCGCTCCAGGCGCTGGCTCCACCGCGGCGCCCTCCCCATTTTCCACGCCGTTCACCCCGCCGTCGCCGCCCGCCGCAGCATCCGCCGCCTCCTCACCGATGGGGTCCTCGGGTATGATACCGTTCTGGCGCTCCCAGACCTCGCGCCGGATGCGGTCGTCGCGGGCCTTGCGCGCCCGCTCCACCTCCTCGAAGCCGCCCGACTTCTTGAGTTTGCCCTCGCCCACGAACTCGGTCAGCTCCTTGGTGAGGGGGTTGCCCTTGCGCGACTCGAGCTCGCGCTGCCGCATCTTCTCGGCCCGCTCGATGGCCTCCAGCCGGTTCTCGTGGTTCGGCCGCAGCGCCCGCACCTCGCCGAGCACCCCCTCCTTTGCCGTGCTCGGGTCCACGGCCGCGTTGCTGACGATGTTCTCCAGCCCGCGCGAGAACTGCCGCGAGAGGAGGTTGGTGCCCGGAACCGGTGGGCCTGCCGCGGCGTCGACCCCGCTGTCCTTCATCTGCTCCTTGGTTGCCTGCTCCACGAGCCCAAACGTCTCCGACGCCTTCTCGAGGTCGTCCTGGAGGTCCACAACGAGGTCCTCCATGATGCGCAGCTCCTCGCGGCCCTGGCACACATCCTCGAGCTCCTTCTCCCAGATCTTGGTCCAGATGGGCTTCTCGCGCTTCATGTACTCGGCCATCTTGCGCAGCTCCTGCGTCAGCCCCTGGATGTCGCGGCTTACCGTCTCTAGCTGCCTCGGTAGTGGCCGCACGCCGCGGTGCACAACATCCTTGCGCAGATCCTCTACCATGTCCTGGAGATCGTCCACCTTGCCCACCAGTCGGTCGGAGTCGGTGCTGAGCTGCTTACGCCCCTTGATCACATATGCCTGTCCGCCGCCGCCTTCCGTGTCGGGCACCGACGCCTTGGCCACTGCAACCTTGACGTTGTTAGCTTTGGCCCGCAGCGCTGCCATGGAGCCCTCGATATCCGACTGGAAGGTCGAGTAGGTTTGCCGGATCACGGCCAGGTCGCGCCGCAGGTTACGCAGCTCTGTCAGCTGGCTCGAGTTGGCCTTGCCGCCGCGCGATACGGCCGCTGCCACCGTCGCCGATGACCGTGGCGAGTGGTCGGCTGGCGGGGTCATGGGTGCCTGTGGTGGTACGCTGGCGAGCCGTGCCATCTCCTTGGCCGCCTCCTGTTGCCTGTCCGACACCCGGGCAAGCGCCGTCGCGTGGTCGTCCACGTTCTGCTTGACCTCGCGGACCATTTGCTTGATCGAACCGAGCCCCTCGTCGATGTGGCGCTTGACCTCGTCCAGCGGTTCGACATTAAGTGCGAGCACCGTCCGGTCCTTGATGTCGGCGAGGTCCTCCAGCTCATGCCTCACGCCCGAGACGGGGTCCTGGATGTATATCTCGGGGAGGTCCACGCCATTGTGTTGCGTGTTCCACGAGAATTTGTCTATGAAGGCAAGCTGCAATCGCCCAATCGAGAGCTCGCTGTGCCCTTCTGCCAGCACAAACTTCTTGACCTTGGATTTGTATTGCAGGAACAGCGTTAGCTCCTTGTTGCTCGGTGCTGGCGACGGCTGCGTGGTGGAGAAGGACTGTGCCTTCTTTTCTGGCGTCGAAGGCTTTTCGGGAGCGGCAGGTGTCGATGACAAGGTCATGGCAGGTTTCTCATTCTGCGGCGTCAGCTCCTCATCCTCGCGCATCCCGCCGATGGGAAAGTCGTCCGACGGGGGCCCGTTAAGCGTTGCGCTGGTTTCGGGGTACTGTTTATCTGTAAGTTGGTAGCTTATCCGCTTCGGCTCGACATCCGGCTCCTCCGAGACCCGGCTCGGAACGCGAACGGGCGAGTCGCCTGCTGCGGTGCGACCTTGGCTGGGCGCGTTCCGGCTGTGGCGGGCATCTGTCCTGCCCTGCACCGCACGCATCGACTCCCTGATGTCGCCACGGCCCCTGTTCGGGATGGGTCCCATCTGGGGCATCATGGGCACGCTGTTGACGCCATTGCCGAGGTGCTTGGATATCTGGTAGGCAGAGTATCGGCGTGAGGCCCTGCGTTCCAGGTCGCCGCCCCTCTGCAGCGCTGCGAGCGCGCTCTGCTGCTTGGGCGGCGGGGGTGGCGGCGGGAAATTATTGGGGTCGGTTTCGTCGGGGATCGGCGGCGGTACGGGTATGGTGTCGTCACCGGGATATGGAGCGAGAACGGGAATATTTTGCATCGTGTTGCTCGACAGCGACGACTGGTCAGACGTGCCGGAGCTGCGAGACTGGGACTGGTCACGCTGCCCGGGGAAGCGGCGGTTCGGAGACGAGTTCGGTTTTGATGGCGGGGGCGCAGGCTGCGCCGGCGGTTGCTGCTGGCCGGGCCGATATCCATTCTCGATGCCTTCGGACAGCATGCTGCTTAGCCCCGTGCCATTGCTTCCCGTCGTGCTTGTGCTCGTCACGCGGCTCACGCCAGCACCGCCGGCCCCTCCTGACTGTCCCGGCTGGATATTTTCCCTGTCGCGTGGCTGGCGCTGCCGTAGCTTCTGCTGCTTCCGCTTGAGCCCGTGTAGGAGGTTGATAATTATGTCGCGAATCTTGGGCAGGTAGTTCTCGAGGCTCTCGACGCTGGCCTCCTGGCTCAGCGTCGCCTCGAGGATGCTGCGCAGCTTCTCTGGGACGTTGCCGAGGTCGCTGGTGTCAACATCGATGGCAGTGAAGGCGCGGCAGGCCATGTTGAACTCGTAGCCTAGGCGCACGTAGACGTCCGACACCTGCGTGTCGGTCGCTTGGCCGCGGGACCATTGTGTCAATGTCTCTAGCAGGGACTTGGTGGCCACAAGAAGGTGCGTGACGCTCTTTTCTATCTGTGAAAGAGGCATGGCGGAGCTGCCGGATGACTGTTGAGCAGGCGTGGGTATTGTCAGCGATTGTTTGCTGCACACGTCGATGCGCCAAACCTCCTCAGTGGCTGCTGCGAGAGGCCCACGTCGTCTTGTGGAAGACGGGATTTGGTTCAAGAAGACTTGGCGGGGTGCAGCGGCCAGGAGAAGGTGACTTTGGAGGGCAGCATAGGCGTGAGGAGGCATGTGAAACCAGCCGCCGCCACTGGCTAGTTGGTCTATCCAAAACATTCAGGTTTGATTCCAAAACACCTACGTTTGTCCGCCTGGCACCACCACTGACGCTTCCAGATGAGCCAGGGGGCGCCGGGCCACTGGCTCTTTCTCCACCTCCGGCGCTTCCCGTCGACCGGTTCGAGGCTGTCGAGTTGCGAGGCTGGACGGGGCCGGCCATGCCGATGGCCGGCGATACGGAACGCGCGGGGATGGTGGGCGGCGGTCCGGGGTCGGCGCCGGGCGAGCGTCGCTGCATCCCACGCATGGACGGCCCTGGAGCCTGCATGGTCTCGGTTCGTGCGGCCTCGTTGCCCTAGACGTATGGCGTATGTGCGGATATGTCGTCGGGAGGAGCAGGCCGGGCAGGGCACAAAGGTGGGACGGAATGGCTTCGTAGGTGGGAGGAGAACTGCCGTTTGGCTTCGGCAAATCGCATCCGCCGTCGCAAGTCGCCTGCTTCACGTTAGCGGCTTGATGGCGTCGGGCGATGGGAAATGGCGTCAATCTGGGGCCGTTAAGCTTTGTGCGCTGGACGCAGCAACACAGCAGAGTCAGGGGCAGACGGCAGGATTGCAACGGCTTTCGGTCTCTGTTCCTTCTTGCTCACGAACTGGATATCGGGACGTCGTTGGCGTGGCGGGTGGCAGAAACAATTGCGTTGGGCCGTGTGGTTTACTGACCAGGGCAGAAGCAATCCCGAGCGCCAGGCGGGTGGCAGTCACATACGCGGAAAGTGAGCAGGCCAGACTCAATAGAAACGAGGAAATCGAAAGCCCAAAACAAAAAGCAAGCTTGTCGCCGGCGAGTCGAAGGGTGCGCAGTGCCGTGGTGTTGCTGGATCCCTGTTGCTGCCACGAGCAAAAGGAAGCGTCGGAGTTTGCCGCCGTGCGCTCTCTGCCGTTGGTTGTGGTGGCCGGCCAGCAGCAGTGAAGGCCCAGCCGCCTGGTCGATGCGGCGTTGTTCCCGCGCCTGCCTGCGCTGCTGCTGCTGTTGGGCACAGGGCACCGCTGGGTGGGTGTGGTGTGGCCCCGTGCTCCCCCAGGAGTGCAGGTGTGCCAAGCGCGCACGGCTCATCCAATGGCGGACCCGCCCGCGTGACTGAAGGTGGGGCTGGCTGTCTGGCGGCACGGCAGCTCGGGATTGGCTGCCTTCCGTTCGTTGCCACAATCCAGCCACGGCACCCCTGCCTGACACGTGCGGTCTGTGGCTTGACACCCCGCCCTTCCAACCTCTTCTGGCGTTTGAAACTTGGCTGCATGACGGTTCGCGTCAACGTGAAACTCCTGCCCGCAAGTGCCATCGCCTCGCCGCCACGGCAGGCAATCACTGGCGATTCACTGGCAGCTTCAGCAACGAAACGGGCCCTTTACCCCGAACCCGTCCTCAGTTTCGTTTGACTCGGCAACCGGCTCGGGTCTGACCAGTCGCCGTCCAAACAACGGCCGTCCGTCTCTGCCGCCTTGGCTGCATGGCACGGATGCGTAGATGCACTGATATATCATCATATGGCCTCATCACTCCTTGTTGTTTTCGTGACATGCATGTTTTCCTTTCTTCTTGTTTCCTCCCTTGTTTCTCTCCGGCCACTGCCGAGTCGGCTCTAAGCCCTATATCTTCGCCTGATATACCCCAGATTTTTTTTTTCCTTTTTTTTTCGCGCTTTTGTTTTTGTTTCACTACCACCCTATGGCCCCCTCATACGGGCCTCAAGCCCGTCTCTATTCCAGGTCCGGCCGGGCGGCTGAACCGTCTCTCGGATTGTGGGCTCACTACTGCGGCCTAACCGTAGCACCTGCGTCCCCCACCAGCAAGCCCTGCCTGGAGCGGGGTTTGAAGCTGGGTCTCAGCGGCCGCTGGGAGAGACAGCACCAGTAATTCCCTCACACGGGCACACCAAATGCCGACGAGCCGGCCTCCCTGGGATTCTGCGCTTGAGGCTGACGCCTCCGATCCGGCAACCGCCGCTCCCCGGTAGCAGCACAAAGCTGGCTGGGGATCGCAGGAACCAGGATGCAATCCATCTGGCTGCATCTGCTTCTGCAAGTCAACAAGCGTCCAGTCTAGTCTAGGTAGCAGTGAGGGCCTGAAACGTCTGGTTGGTAGGCGTCTGCATCGTGCCAAGCTTGCTCTTTTCAGGGGTACCGAACCATGGGCTCCAAAATCGTGCTTCTGTTTTTGATCGGCCGGGCAACGGTCAGCTCACCCTCAGCCCTCGTCCCAGGAATCGGGCCGCATCGGGAGTGAAGGGTGTGATATACTGCCGACATACTCTCGAGGTTCATATCCGCCTTATTCTTGTGTATGACATCTGCTGACCTGCAAAAGTCCAAGCCGCGCGGACCACGGCCGACAAGCGGGGATATCCTTGCCTCACGGAAAATACAGGGAACTCATAGCGGGCATGCAAGCCCTGCCCGCCGTGGATGTCCTCGAATGGAATGGACTTGGGTTGTGAGGCTGGCGGCAGAATACTTATTCCCGTCTGTACATATGGCAGGCTGACCAGGAATAACCTTCACAAAACTTCCACACCGCTAACTCTAACTGGCCGATCAGGATTCCATTCCCTGATGATAGTGGTACCACTCAGGGCGGATAGGTTGTAAGTGCGCGGCTACCATCCGTTCGTGCGTAATGTTCCGAGACGGATAGCTGTCCGATCCGATACTGGCTTGCCCGAGAATCATGGTTCTGCCTGTCGACTTATTAGGTTTTCTGGCGGACCTGTGGTTCATTCTTGCAAGGTCTCGTACTTTAGGTACTGTCAGCAGGCTGGGAGCAAAGCGAGGAGGGTGGCGACCGGAATACATGTGGCATCGAAAACCGATCGATTTTGGCTCGTTGCTGTTCCTTGTCAATGAGTACCAACAGCTTGTTGCAATCGATGTCCACGATGGGTGGCCCATCACTGCTAGATCGCCGTGATTTATACCACGGAAAACAAGGAAATATTTGTTTCGTAAAATGCATATTTACATATTTGGAGATTAAGAATCTATGGGTACCCGATAACGAGACAACACCGACCGCCTGGGCGAAGATACGTTAAAAGAAATGGGAAAAACGCCAAAGAAACGCTTTCACGAAAACGCCTAACCCAGAACCAAAGTGAACAAGGGGGAGTACGAATTTTCTTTGCGGACCTCTCTCCGTCTACCAAAGGTGGACATAGAGCTTGCCGTTGTCATTGCCTATCTCCTGGTCTATGGGATATCGCGAGTCGCGGGTGTTAGTTTAGCTGAACCTGGTGAACCGTGCAGTCCCTGGTGGGAAAGGAGCAGAGGCGGGACGGCGACGAACCAAGGATGATGGATGCTTCAGCGCCTGAGCAGGAGCACTTCATGGCCTGGCGCAGGAGGAACGGGTGGCCCCAGTACTTGGTCTCGCGCGGGTTGAGGTCCCTGTACAGAGTGCAGGAGGAGCATGCCGAGGCGTAGCCGGCACCATCTTGCTTCCACTGTTGCAGTAGGAAAAAGAAATCACCAGTTAGTTTCTTTTTTATCCTAAGGGCGGCGGACTGTGAAAATGCGAATGAGACTTGACTAACAGAGAGCTTGCCATCCTTGGCCTCAATGATCTTTTCGAGATCGATACTGGCCGGAACAGCGCTCTTGTCGTTGGTTTTGCACTGAGCCTTGAGGACGGTGCCGTCGATGGCGAGGTCGCTGCAGGTCAGGCTGAAGAGCTGGGCGGACGCGGCGACGCTCTGGACGCTGAGGAAAAGGGAAAGGGCGGCGGTGATGGAGGCACGCATTTCGGCTGGCTGAGTGATTTGTGTGGGAGAGTTGAGGGATAGATACCAGATATGATGATGTAGGTACGGTAGCAAGGGGACAGGTATGTGGTGGTTGCTGAGGATGGAGATAGATATGTGAGAGGAGCAAGTGCGGGGTGGCGTGATGGTATATGCAACAAGCTTCCTGAAGATGCTGGTGGGCAGTAAGATGAAGGGATAATGCTTGGATGCTACACCACGATGTGGAGCAATGGATGCCATTCCCATGTCCCGCGTTCTTTCCCGCGCCTGCTTAGGATGGAAGGTAGTGTTGTAGCGTCGTAGCGTCGTTCGCACACTGTACAGACAAGTCCACTCGGGCACACATATTGACGGATTAACAGGTTGGTGCCAAGATGCCGATTGTGGGTTTCCCCTTTTGGGCAGTCTTGTACATGGTACCTACATAGCCACGCGATCAGCACAGGCAATTTGTTTGTTGTTGCCCATATCAAGAGTAGCGGAAGCATGCGTCATAACAGAGTTTACGGGTAAAATAGAGTGATTACGAATCAGGCCTGATTCTCCCAAGGTCTTGATGGGTAGAAACAGGCCCAAAATGAGGGGATGGAAACGCACAGAGGTCGGGGATGCTGGCCGGGGAGCCCAGAGCGAAAAAAGGTCAGGCGGAAGAGGACATGGAGACCCGGCGACAGAAGGACGTGATTTTTTTCTCTGATCTCCACAGCGTCCGCCTTATTGACCTGTTGGTATCGCAATGCGCGGTTATAACGGGTGGAATCGGCCATGCAAGGCTAGAGTCGTATTGCAAGGTCAGATGCCTGGTGAGGAGTATCTGCCGTGCAACCGGCGGACAAAAAATACCGCTCAGTTTTCAACCTTCCGAAATCGACCCTGTATTTCAACGCACGACTTTACAATTAATTCTGCAGTTTTGCGGGGAGGAATAAAATCCAAGCGATACTTCTGTCTTCCCACTGTAGTCCACTTTCCGAGCAACGTTCTGGCTGGGGAGGGCCGGTAAGTTCCCTCAACCGGGCGTTTCCAAGATGGCGAGCCGAGCCGTTGGAATTGCAATATGGAAAAGGTGGGCGTGCGGCTGCCATCTTGACTCGATAGTACCGAGTTGTCCGACGACCACGCCAGCGCTGGCCATTGCGCATATGCGGCGCAGGCGATAGCCAGCCCATCCCTGCCTCTTAGCTGGGAGGTGGCAGACGGTGGATTCTCATCTGTGTGGCGGCGGGGGATGCAGTATGTGAACCGACGTTCCCCGCACCACCGCATTATATTCATCTCACCGGTGGACGGCCCTCGGTTGTGACATGCCGACCAGAGATTGTTGCGTGTTTCACGGCAGATATATGCGGCTCCCGTCGCTGGAGCCGTGCGGGATGACGGATGTGGTGGGGGCATTAACAGACAATTGTCCAATGAGCAACGCGCTCAGAGACTAGGTGTGGGGTAATATTGGGTAGAGCTCATGATAAGGGTTGTGTGCATATCACATATTTCAAAGCTTCCAAGGTTGACGATTGCAGCTCTCACAAGCCAGTTGGGCCAAGCCGAAATTCCTCACCCCACCTTGGGAATCACCTTTCGTCGTCCGAGGTCGCCGCTTCGAGACCATGCCTCCAAAGAGGGACCGCCAAGGCGACCCCAAGCCCCGCGGCTCAAAGCAGGCGCCCAGGGAGATTGTTCGCAATGCCTACACGCCCATGTTTGAGGGCTTCCGCGACGAGCTGGACAGGCATCACGACCGCCGTGAGAGGATAGTCAAGGCTTCACGAGATATCACAGCTCTGAGCAAGAAAATGTGAGCTGGGGGAATCCGCCGCCTCCTTGTGTCAATATTGGCTTGTTGACCAGGGTCCCGCACTTCCAGCATTTTCTCCCTACAACGGTAAGGCGCAAACGGCCGTCTCCTCACAGATTCTTTCGCTCACCGCGGCTCTTATGCCTCCGCGGCGTTGACTTAGCTGCCGGGGCCTCTGTTACTGTCGCAAGCGGCTAATTCGCCAACCCACTGCTGACCCTTGCCCTCTCTCTCTCCCAGGGTCCGCAAGATCCACAGTGACCTCCCCGCGCATGTCCAGGCGGACATGCGATCCCGCCTCGCCGAGGTGGCCAAGCTGTTCGCCTCCATCGCGGCAGACGTGCAGGGCGCGAACCGCTACCGCTACGCACGCCAACTGGCCTGCGTCGAGGAGCTCGTCGAGGCCCTGACTTTCGCCCACTACCTGCGCCACCAGTGCCTGATGACCCACGGTGAGACGGTCGCCGCCGTCGCCCGTCTGTGCGCCGACGCCGCGGCGGCCGAGGAGGAGACCAAAGCCAAAGAGCGCGAGGGCGGCGATACCGCTATGGCCGATATCGACGACTCGGACCCCGCGCCCAAGCAGGAGGAGGAGGTGGAGGAAGAGATGGCAGCGGAGCAGAAGCAGCCGCTCGTTGTAGACGTTACCACGGACGACTTCCTCATGGGCGTCTTCGACCTTTCGGGCGAGATGATGCGCTTCGCCACCACGACGGCTGCTTTCAACGGAGAGCTAGCGGCCAGCTCCACCGAGCCCGCCGCCGCTCCCGAGGGCGGAGCTGACAAGGAGCGGAAGAGGACGATACTGGCCGACATGCAGGAGCTCGGGACGCTGTTCCAGATGCTTCCGCAGCGGTACGACAAGACTTACCAGATCAAGATGTCGACGCTGCACCAGTCGGTGGGCAAGGTCGAGGCGCTAGGGTACGAGCTCAAGGTGCGCGGCAGTGAGCGGCCAAAGGGCTGGATGCCTGATATGACCGACGGACCATCGGTGGAGGCGGAGGAGTAGATGGTGGAGATGTCTGCTGCGTTGAGTGCATGTTCGGGTGTGCGTGGGTTGCTAGGATTCGCAACTATCTGCACGGGTAGGAGGGGAGATGCCTTCCTGTCCCTGTGTATTTATGATAACCCGGGTACATGAGATGGATGTAAAAAAACATAAGGGGATACGCTGTGTTTTTTTTGTCTCCTCCATTTCAGCCTCCACTGCCGTAATACATGCCGCGCTCTCCGGCTTTATTCCCGTTCCATATAACCCCTACTAAATTTCCAATATGCCGGTCGAACGCGGAAAAAACGAGTCGAGATCTACGGCTTTTGCTTCATCCAAACGCTACGGTAGTACCCATCCTCCTTGGCCAGCAACTTCTGCTGTGTGCCCTGCTCGATTACAATCCCACGCGGGGGACGGTAGCCAGCCTGGGGGCCACGATGACTACGGTGCGTCCCTTGCGTCACTGCCCGCAGGTGTCACTGGATCCCATACTCGGTCTCGCTGTCGAGGTTGCCCGCGGCCTCGTCCGGCACGACGATGGACGCCTCGCGAACGAGGGCGCGCCGATAGCGCCTGACAAGCCGCATCGTGCCCCTCTCGCCTCCTGACAGCTCGTCGTAGCCGTTCACCGGAGGCGTTCGCGGTCTTGCCTTGCAGGCGCGCGGGCCCGACAGGCCTCCTCGGCAACAGTCTCGGCGCGTGGCGGCTGCGGAAACGCTTGTGTGGGGCGGCGGTAAAGAAGGGCAGCAGGATGGCGACGCTTTGCGTACGTACGCCTTGCGCCACTGCGTCTAGCGTGTCGCCGCCACCATGGCCCGCGGATCTGGCGACTCGGTAGAGGAGAGGGCGGGATAGGAGGATAGAAGCGCGGGTGGCTGCTGGTGAGGAGAATGTGGATGGGTGCTGGGCGTGCTGCGGGGCTGCTCAGCATGGCAGGAGGGAGGTGGGCGGGCGGATGCGGTCTAGGATTTTCTAGGGGCTGCTGCTGCTGAGGCGTGGGAGTAAAGGAACATGTTTAGGGTGTTGGGCTATGAGAGAAAATTAGGAAAGAAGGGGAAAGGAAGCCGTGCTGTCTTGCCCTGATGAGTGATGTTATGGAACACACAAAAATCCGAAACAATCCAATGGGCGGACTGTTGAAGCCAAAAGTGCTGCGTTTTGGGATCACTCGTGTGAACTCATACGCTGCTAGAATCTTTGGCGGCCGACGTAATCCATGAGGCTCTCTCCCGGCGGCGGCATCGGCTGGCTGCTTGGATCGGCGGGGTGTCAAGGGGACAGCAACGCGCAAGATTTTATGCCCGTGACGTGTGCATCGGGCACAGCAGTTAGTCGATGCCGGGCCTTGGTCGCGGGGCAGAAGAGCACCCTCTTGTAATGACGACAGCTGGGGAGCCCTCCAGACCATTACCAACTATTTCCGACGACGCTGACGTGAATCCGAAGACTGCTTTTGGAGCGGCCTGGCATTAATGTCAAGCCTTGACTGCGCTCTTGTAGAGATGCCGCGTCCTGTAGTATTAATCTATAGCGCACAAGTCCATCTACCCAGGTACCCCATGCAATGCTTGGTGAAAAAACGAGGCGAGACAAAAAAAAAGCACCAACGGCCGCTCTAGTCAACATCATCCGACCCCGTCTGATCCTTCTTGTCCAGATCGACGTCGTCCAGCTTTTTCCTGGCCTCCTCGAGCGCCTTGTCCTCATCCACCACCGGCTTGTCGTCGCCCGGCGCCAGCCTGGTCCGGCTGTCCTTTTGCTGGGCCTCGATGGTTCCCGGCTTGAGCGAGCCGTCGTCGTTGACGTCCTCCTTGAGGTACAGGCTGAAGGTGACGGCGAGGTAGAGGTCGCCCGTCTTGCGGTTCCGCAGCACGTACCTAAGCGTATGTGAGCGCTTCGGGGGCCTAGATGGGATGATGACGCGCGCGAAATATCCCAGGGGATATTTTGTTTTTGCATGTTTATCACGTAATGAGAAATCAACGCCGAAAAAACCTGGATAATACTTCTTGCTGGGTCCGGTCACTAATCCTGCCACTTGGCGGATGGTGGATACGTAACGTAGGATCCAGAGGGCAGATGCACAAGAGCGATATAAAAGGGGCAAGGGAGCAAAACTCACCGTAGCCCCTGACCATCCCAATATTTCATGATGGGCAGGGTGAATCCAGGAAGCCTGAGCGCGAACTCGTTAAAGTCGAGATAAGGGTTGAAGAAGTCGACCGAGTACTCCTTGCCGTACTCCCACAGCCACATGTCCTTGCTCTCGGCCCGGAGGGCCCACTTCATGCGGCCCTTTGAGTCGTCGGGCGCGCCCAGGGACCTGCGCGCCTGGAGGCCCGCCTCGTCACCACCCTCGTCGACCTGGATGCCGACCCATGCGTCGTCGGCGGCGGGCGGGCCGACACGCAGGGCGTTGAAGGACGACAGGGCCGGCCCGTACAGGTAGGGCGAGTCGGCGTAGGCGTCGCCCTCGAGGCCCGGGTCGATCCACCAGCGCACGATGTTCATGGCGGTGCCGAATCCCGGCGGGAGGCGGTCGCGGATGGGGTGGTCAAAGTCGTTGCCCCACTGCAGGTCGGCGCCCGAGACGCCGACGCCGTCGTCGGCATTGTCCGCCGCCGCCGCGAGGCCCGCGTCGTCGTCGCCGTCCTTGGAGTCGGCTGCGTCGTCCACGGCGGGGTCGGGCGGCCGCTTGAGCTTGAAGCTGAGCGCGATGCTGTACTGGTCGTTGTTGTAGGCGTGCGGCTCGACCGAGAAGTAGGGCGAGTCGGCGGGCGAGCCGCGGGGGAGACCGCCGTAGTTCTTGACGCGCACGCTCAGCCGCGCGTCGATCAGGTCGCTGGTGATGTGTAGCGGATCTGCCGTGTTGACGGGCACAACGGCGTGCTCCTTGACGTCGCGGACTGTGCCGGCCGTCACCCGCATGATGTAGTTATGTGCCATGGCGGCTGGAGGCCTTGGCTGTTGACTCTTGGCTTGCGTTTTTTTTTTCTTTTTTTTTTTTTTTTCTCTTGATGGGGCACGTGGGGAGCTCGTTGCCAGCCGAGTTGATGAGCTCCGAGCTTCTGACTTGCGATGATCTCTGGTGATGAGCGCGATTTAATGCCGAGTTGGAAGTTGCTAGGTAGGTAAGGTTCGGTAGAATCTAGGAAGCAGGCTGGAAGTGTTCTTTTTTTTTTTTTTTTTTTTTTTTTTTTTGTTTGCCGGGATGAATCTGTTTTTCTGTCCTGGCTGCGCGTGACTTTTTACTCAGGGTCGCCTGGATATCGGCGGCGACGGACGAGGCGGTGTATGGGCAAACGAAAAGACCAGGCTATGTTAAAAATACGCCCTGAATCCATGCACTGGCGGTATCATTCTGACATGGACCTGCTATTAAGGAGAGGAACCGGGGCCTATGATGCTATCCATAGCATCTATATTGGGAGACGGCGATCATGCTGTCCTGCTTTGTTGGGATGATTCTGCAATGACGTAGAATATTTGGGTCTCTCATTGGCGCTGCCCCTTTGCGTCGGGCTGCAGTTGGCGACAAGCTGGTGTGTGTCACGGAGACAGCACGCCCCAACTCAGGCCCCACAACGGAATAAATCACATGCCTGGAAAGCTGGAAAGCTGACCTGGAGATTTTTCTCCCTCATCTCATCTAATGGTAGGTTTGTCGGCTCTTGGGCATAACTGCCTCCTCATCCAAAAACCCGGAGGCGGGGGAAAGAGAATCCCGGGCCCAACAGTTTGAGATTGGGCAGTGTTGGGATTGCGTTTTGAAATGGGATCATTTGACCGAACGCTAGGTCGGGTCATCAACCTGCCCTCTTCAATCCCCCCGGACGATCTCACAATGGCATCTGTCAAAAACTGAGTCGTCCCTCTCGCCGTCAAAATAAGCATCAATTTCAATCTTGCTATCATCTGCCAAAATCCTGCGGGTCGATCATTCCAGACCTCGCGGCAGGAGTAGCCTCAACTCTTGTCCCAGGGATTCCCCACGCAGGGGTGGGACACGCTAAAGAGCCCATCATGATTGGCGACTCGCTCCGCGAGCTGGTCTTGATCCGTGTTGCCATCTTCTTTCTAAACTACTCCATCCCTGTCGGCCTGGCCCTCCTCGTCGGCCTGCAATGCGCGACGGGCGTGGTCTCGTGGTGGCTGTGGCCGGGGACGGGACCCGACCCGTCGTCGTTTTCGCGTCTCCTCACGGCGATCGTCGCCGCCGTCGTCGCGCTCGACACGGCCTTTGCGCTCGCCGTCTACCTGCCTTATAAGAGGCGCGCGGAGCGGCTGACGGCCTCGCCCCCGCCGACCCTGTCGCGGCTCCAGAGGCGGAAGCTCTTCGACGTTTGCTTCGACAACATCTCCGACTGCGAGGCGTACCTGCGCGGCTGGTTCCTCGGCGCAGACATTCGTGACATACGCCGCGACAACGTCCACGAGTTCCTGACCTGGGCATTTTTCGACCGCGACTCCTCCGCAGCCTCGGCGACCGGCGCATATGGCCCGCCGCTAGATCAGGACCAGGAGGCGGAACTGCAGGGCTACCTGGACGAGATCGACCGTCGCTTGCGCGCTGCGTCGAGCGATGGAGTCGGCCTGCTCCCGGGTCATGGGCCGGCCAGATCGCTCCGCCTCAGCATTGACGAGGTCCATATGCGTTTTCGCAGTTTTACCTGGTACCTTATCGTCATGGCTGTTGACATCTTCACCCACCTCACCCTTACGTTCATGGGTTTCAAGTACCATGCACCCCACACCGCGGGTGCCCTGGACGTCCTGCCGCCACGACCCCAGCTGTGGCTGCCGAAAGCCCTCATGCCGCGCGGCCCCTCTCCCACGGCGTCCATGGCGTACTGGCACCGCCCGCACACGTCGCGGACCAGAAAGCCCGTGCTCTTCGTTCATGGCATTGGTATCGGCCTTCTGCCGTACCTGAAATTCATGTCCGAGGTGGCGGCCCGAGACGCCGACGCTAGCGATGACGGCCAAGTCGGCATCATCGCCCTCGAGATTTTGCCCATCTCAATGCGGTTCTCCGGGGCACCCTTGAATAAGGAGGCATTTCTCAAAAGCGTGTCCGATATCCTGGGGCACCACGGCTGGATCACCCGGGATGTGGCTGATACTGGCAGTGTTGATAATGGTGATGACGATGACGGGTTTGTGCTGGTGTCGCATTCGTATGGCTCTGTTCTGACAACGCACATCCTGCGAGACGCGGTCCTTGGCGCTCAGGTGTCAGCCGCCGTGCTCGTCGACCCCGTCTCCCTGCTGCTGCACATGCCTGAGGTGGCCTTCAACTTCACACGGCGCCTCCCCCGCCGTGCCAACGAGTGGCAGCTCTGGTTCTTTGCCAGCATGGACCCGAGCACCGCCGTGACGCTGGCTAGATACTTTTTCTGGCAGCAAAACCTCATCTGGAAGGAAGAGTTGCTGTACCGGCCGCCTCGGGGAGCCGGGAGGGCACATGCGGCGGAGGACGCGGATGCGCATGCACCTGCTTCTGCCAACGACGACAACGACAGGTTGGAACAAGACAAGCAGCTCCAGACCGGCTGGGCGACCGATTTTTCATGCGGGCCTTTGGCTCGTGGAGCTGATATCACCGGTCCTGCGGGTGCCGCGCCTCCTGCGGGTGTCCGAAAGCGGAAGGTCGCTGTGTCGCTTGCCGGATGGGACATAATACTCGATGCGAGGCGGGTCGCCGAGTACCTCCTCCGCGACGGGGACAAAACGCGACCCACATGGAGCGACGAGGAAACCCAGGCCACCAGCCGGGCGGGCTTCCAGGATGGCGAAATAATAACGCCCAGTGGGCCTGGGCCTCTGCCGCCCGCCGCAACCGGCGACGAGGGCGATGGGACGGCGGGCTACATGACCGCGTCGGGGATCGAAATCCTCTACTTCCCCACGCTTGATCATGCGCAGGTCTTTGATAACGATGCGGAGCGGAGGCGCGTCGTCCATGTGGTGAGGAGGTATTGCAGGGACTAGGTAGTCGGTCGAATGGGGCTGGCCCCCCGCCGAGTCTATTCCTTTTTGTTTGAATTGAATCGATATCGCCTTGCATAACATTGGAATCCGGAGGCAACCACCTACTAGTAAGACCGAAAACGTCTGGCAGACTGCCCGCCTTGTCAGCATCCCCCCTCCTCGTAGGTGGTCACGGTCGACGTAGATAAGGCCCGGATCATCCGCATGCGCCCACCAAGACGCTGGAAGAAGCTCGTAAGAAAACACCCGCATGACCCCTTTTTGCCTTTTGGAGACAGGCCTGGTGGCCGTGGTTCACTGCCCGTCAATAGCCTTGGCGGGCAGGATAGGTAGGATGCGACGATGGGGAATGTTTTATTGCCTTTTCAGAATCTCCCGCCCTTGCCCATTGCAGAGCGGGCCGCCCAAGTACCGTACACACTGCACGGCCCCTACAGCAGTCAGACACTGTGGTCATTGATTCCGCCCCGGCTTGACTTCATCTCCGCCCCACTCCTCGAGGTCGACGACTATCGGGGACGGCCCGCCTTGGATGACGACCCAGGTTACTTGCTCGTCCGTGTCGTTGATGAGCTGGTGCTCTGTCCAGGCTGGCACGAAGACGAAGTCGCCCGGCTCCAGTTCGTGGCGCTTGGGAGGCCCGTCGTCCTCTGCTGGACTGGTGGCTAGGACGCCTCTTCCCGACGCGGCGTATATGATGGAGTCTTTTTTCATGTGACATATTCATGAGGACGTCAGACTGCTGTTTATGCGTGCGCGTGGATGATCCTCAGCCACTAACATCAATGGAAGCCAAGGGGAAATGAAGAAGAGCTTTCATGACGTATAGCATCAGTCGGACAGGCGGAGTATGGTATAGAATAGGTAGACTCACCATGCTCGCTGTTGTGATGTATAGCGGATGAGGACCTGGGACCTGCGAATAGCACTGTGTGGAATAAATATCACTGCATTGCCTCGGTCACCGTTTCCCAATCATGACGGTTAGAGGTCGCCTGCAAGCACGGCGCGCCCGGCGGCTAATTGGATACTCCTCATACCGGTTTTGCTCAACCAAAGGGGGGTGATGGACATGCATACGGCTTCATGTGAAGCCGAGCAGAAGAGGGGAGGCGAACGGAGACGGAAGGAAGGCTGATTGACGTGGCTTACCTGAAGCACACATCCGGTCCGTCCTGTTGACGACCGCGTCTCTCCGCACCACCCCTTTTCCCGCCGCCGTTCTCGGAAGCTCTTCATGGGACCCAGTGGTGCCACCAGTGAGGGCAGCAGCGAGATCAGAAATATTCCCGAGGGTACCACTCTTGTCATCCGCACCGCCATTGGGTGTTGTCGAGGACGCAATATCTGCATCCGAAGGTCCCGGACCGACGTTGGGCAGGTCTAGCCTTGGTTCTGGCGACGAGCCCGTGGCTGGTTGATGGTGTTCCGGGGCCAGGTCCCTCCCCCGCGTGATGTGTATCCGCGAGGGCAGGATCATAGGGAGAATGTCCTGTATCAGCGGCAGCAAAGACGCCATTGCGGGGTGCTGCTGGGGGTTTGAGCACCCCTCCTGATGCCTTATTCCGGGCAGCTTGATCTCTTGGCTCTCTCTGCACCTATATGGGCAGGTGCCGCGTGACGGATTTTGGCTTTTTTCTTGGTTACTTTATGGCCAGATACCGGGCAGTTATTTTTGGTTATCTCGCTCGCTTCCCAAAAGCTCCGATGTTCGGTTTCCAAGCTCCAATCCCCGGTTCCGTGACTTGCGACTCGCAGGGTAGCGTTGGTGTCGGAGAAGCCCAGGAGTCGCTAACTCCCAAGGAGGAAGGAGGCTCTGATGCTCTGGCACGGGCTGCAAGATAGGTAGGTACCTAGTTGAAGCGGCCGTCGAGAGGAGCACTAGGCGAGATGCGGGGATCCGGTCTGATCGGCAGGCAAGTGCCTGCAAGAAGCAGGCTCTGTGAGACTTGCGGAGATTGCTCGACCCGTGCGAGGAGAGAAGACCCAGCGGGATCTACCGTGGTTCGTTCTCGTTCTATGCTGGGCGTGCGATTCGGGCACGTCGGGCGGCAGTGGCTTTCCAGGTTTGCGGGAGGCGACAAGGGGCCGCTCGCTGCCTGGGTGTCGTGTCGGTCTGTGGGTGGACCGCTGCGGTTGAGGCCTGCAGATTTTTGGAGTGATACTCTGGCGCTCTCCCCTGGCACCTGCTCCTAGACCGTGAAACCGATTGGTCGCCCGTTCAACTCGCTAACATGGGAGCCAGAGCAGCATGGCAAACTGCCCAGCCCAGGTGGGTATCAATTTGTTGTACCTGTCAGCGCCCTTGAGCCGGCGAAAGACGTTCCAGATTCTTGTCCAGCGATTATCGGCGTCGTTTGCTCATGCCCGTCCGAACCCCAACCAGGCAGCCCCCTGCCAGAGGTTAAGATGTTGCACCCCAAAACCAACCAAAGACGGATGCACGGATGGGGTGGAGGCTTTCCCGCTTTGCCCGAATTACACTTGCCAAAAAGGGCACGAGGCAGACGGGGAAGCTGGGGAAGGCGCATCCAGCGAGGCGTCAACAGCTTGGAAAGTTCCCGGAGCCTGGTGGGGTGGACGATCCGAGCGGGTCCAGTGCTTGCAAATCCGGCAGCTGCAGTTCATTACTGTGACTGCCGAGCGCTGACCAAGCTGGGCGGCAGCAAATGGCTAGAAAAGGAAGCTGCTTTCTGGTCTTCATGATTCGCGAGCAATGAGCCGTCAACCTCAGATCCATGGATGGACCTTCCTAGAGGAGGACACGTATGAAACGCTGCGGGTAGGCGTGCTTCTGTCCGTTTGTTTGTCTAATTGTTTTTCTCGTGCTTCACTTGGCTGGATTGAGGAGGCGGATTGTCTGGCAGTGGTTGGGAGGGCGTACACTTGCGTAACAGCGCGACTGCGAAGCAAATGTAGGCAGAGTAAAATGTAGGCATCGTTCGATTGGGCCACTCTTGCGGCAACCTGCCACAGACAGTGGAGAGCGCTCACTTGGTCGTACATATACCTCTCGCGAGGAGACATGGAAGAGGAACGATGCACATGGATCGGTTCACCTTCGGCCAAGCGGTCCTGGATGCCTGACAAAGAGGCAGGCAGACGTCTTGAAGCAATATGGAGCAGTTATTAACGGGTAAATCAATATACAAGAGACAAGGTACAAGCTCTCTGGCCCAGTCCAGTCCCGTCCCGTCTGCTCCAACGGCTGCAGGCCGTGGCCCGCGGGACCTAGAGATTGATGGTGCCCTCGCAATATACCCCCGCCCTCAGGCCGTGGATGGAGCACCACAGGCCACATGCACCCACACCCACCATTCTTTTTATTTCCCGACAACCTCTTTTGCGGTGCAGGGGTACCACATCCCGCATCCGGAGCTCCTATAACGAACGCCTGCACGCCTGGCGCTCTCCATGATAGGCCATGCAGCCGCAAATTTATGTTATTTGTACGTGGGCATGTCGTAGTCCCATCCCACCTCGATGTCTTGAGGTTTCCGCCTTCCCGCCAGCAGTCAAACCTTCACCTCAGAAGGACCCACCCAGCCTAAGTTTAGGTATATTTAATCCACGCCACACTTATTGAATGACGACGACGGACCCGTCATTCCCTCAACAAGCTCGTGCGGGCTTCGCTGGCGAGCGAGTCGACGCCCCAAAACACCAACTCTGCTCAAACGTCCATCCGAACGAGCCATAGGTGTCCCGCCACTCCGCCCTGCCCTGCTCGATAGAGTTCGCTGCCAGCTCCTGCCGTCATGGATAAAGGAAAACAGCCCGAGACTCTCGCTCATGTCTCCGGTGAGCTTCCCCAGACCTCCTCAGGCTCCGCGGTCACGGCAACATCGGACGGCTCGGCCGTCAAGTTTGGAGGCATGGACGCCGAAGATGAGAGCATTTTACCCATGCTCGATGCGGTCCCTAGCGACGGTCTACCAAGCTATCAGGTTCTCCAAGGATCCGACGACTACCACCCCCTACGACCTGGCTCGGGAACCGGTTAGTGCTCTACCTAGCTTTCGCCCCAACTCCAGGCCCCAGGTAGCGATGGTGATATCAAACGCGTGCTAATTACGGTTACCCATGGGGCAGACCTGCAAGCCACGGCAGCCACAACAGCCTCAACAGCATGCTTTCTCACGGAGCTGCCCGCCGAGCTCCTCGACAATATCCTATCCTACCTGTCGCCCATTGACCTCTCCATGGTCAGCCAAACTTGCCGCATCTTGTACATCCGCGCGATCTCCGACTTCCACTGGCAGGCTCTGGTCCAAGCGCACGTCCCTGGAGACCGAGTCACCACGCCGTACCCATGCCAGTCATTCAGGGACCTATGGGCGGCACACGATCCACGCTGGTTCCTTCCCAAGTACAAGATTTGGTTTTCGGGTCACGACTTGACGGGGAAGCTAATCCTGGTGCGCTACGACCAGAGGCGAGGCTGCATCGTGGGCTATCAGTTGTTAGCTGTCAGCAGTCAGACTTCGCACCAGCACTGGCAGGCCAAGCCCGAAGTCATTATTCATTTGTTTGAGCCCACGATAAATCTGCATCTCGACAGACCCGTCCTGTATCTGCGGTGCGAGGGAGACCGCCCAGATGCGGGAGGGTCGACGGCGGTTTCAAACTCCGTGACAGGCGGTGTTCAGTGCCCTGGCAGGGATCGCCACCCACACGGGCCGCAAGTAGTACGCCGAAACCTCCAAGGTCATGCCGGCCCGCAGCCGACGTGTGGAAGCCGCTTCGCAGAACATGTGTCCATGACACCTCCGGGCAGTGTTGACGGCGTGTCCAGAAACTTCTTTCTTTCGAAACCGATGGCGGAGAAATCGGCAAGAAAAGTGTGCAGCCTTCAATTCCCGTATGCCAATATTTGGCCCCCACCATGCGTGCCAGCTCGACACCGTTTCGCCGCTGTCAATAACTGCCATATGACCTCGGGGCGTGGCCGCCCCAGCCACAGCTTTCTGGAAGCGATGCCCGTTCGCCGATGCGAAATCTCGGATCAGGGATTTCGAATCCGCACCTGGCTGGAGTTGCGTCCTGCATTGACGGAAATGCTACGTCGTCGGCATGAACTGTTAGGGAACGACCCTGAAGCCACATCACCCTTACCCGGAATGGGATACGGCACGCATTTAGGCGAGGAGACCACTACCTACTCGACGCTGGATCCCGTGCTCTACACCCCGACGGCAGACTGTCCCTGGCGCGGCATCTGGGTTGGAGACTACAGCGGCCACGGGTGCGAGTTCCTGCTCATCCACCAGATACAGGACGAGGCAGACGGCGAGCGTCCAGAGGACGCTATTGTCAGGGAGCCGGCCGAGACGGAAGCAGAATTCGAGGCGCGCAGGCGTGACGCGAGGGTTTACCGCGGCCGCCTCGAGGCCATCAAGCTGACTGGGGATCCCAATGTGCCTCGGGGTGAGTACACCTTCTTGGTGGAGGACATGGGACCCAAGGGTCTCGTCGAAATTATGCAGGAGGAGCCGTTCAAAGGGGTCAGGATGGTGAAGAGTCTGGGACACGTAGCGGGATCGGGCTTCCTGGATGGTAAGCTCCAAGTATACAAATTTCATTCAGTGATCTCCCCGCTCATTCTTCTTCAGCGCCATCACAACTAACCCAATTATTCATGCTTCCAGACAAGTTTATCGAGTCCCGGCTGCTGCTCATATCCCACAACAGGCTGGCTCAGTACTGGCTCGGCTTCGGTCACATCAGCTTCTTTGAGAGGGTCGACATTGACAGATTTCTCAGGGCTGCTTGAATGATGCCTCCAGAATAGGGCTCGGAGAATGGCATGCGATCGAAGGAGAGAAGGAACAGAATGGGAGTTTGACTTGCCTTGGGGACTGGAAGGTCCCAGATCACCACCCGACCAGGGCTAAAATAGCCTGGTGTCCAGCTACTGTCAGCCTTTTTATGTAGCGAAATGACCACCTCGGACGGAACGACAGCGCCTTCTTATCGGTGACGGCTTTGATATTTCCCTTGCTACTTGCAGCGGATGGATGTATTCTCTACTCGCTTATAGTTCATCATTGGCATTCACAGAAAAGAAACGGAAAAAAAAGGCAGTTTCATGTTTGAACCGATTGTTCAACTAGCTAGCTTATGGAGCAATGACTAACAAGGAGGAGAGAATTGACCCATCAACGGCATCCCTGTTGCGAGGCTATACCAAAGCAACTCACCCTAAGACGAAAAACAAACCAAAAAGTAAGGCCGCAACCGGGGATTGAACCCGGGACCTCTCGCAAATCAGTGAGCATGGGGTGTTGTCAAACCATGAGCTACAACTCAGGGCGAGCCCTAAGCGAGAATCATACCACCAGACCGTCGCGGCGTGACGAGGCGTGTTGTCTTGTTGTGGAGTTCCCGAGTCTTATATGCGCCCCTTGATGGACAAAGGTTGGAGAACCCAGAATCGTGCGAGAAAGCGAGATCACCAACTTATAACCGGCACGCCAAATCCCAAAACACGTTGCGTCCTTGTCCCCGGCCTCGATTATACCCGATGTCGTGAACCACTCGCTCGAGATGGCAGCGAACCTTCGGCCTATGGTGGGCCAAGGGACCCTGAGTACTCGTAGTTGACAATGACAGGTACTAATTGTCGTCGACAGCGCCAGGAACAAACCTTACAGCTCCGCCACACCTGTATATCGGCCACCAAACACTGCATGGCAAAACTACACTTTCGAGCAAGCGTCATGAAGCACCACTTTGGCTGGAGATTGTGCTGAATATGCCCCTGATAACCATACCGGGCTGCTTCCGCCCTGCAGACTAGCTTGGTTCCACCGGCCGCCACCAGCCGACTGAGCCAAAACCGCGGAAACGTTAACTGCTTCTATGACAGGGCTCCCGCTGCGGAGAGTTTGGTTCAAGCCTCGGGCCTGAGGCGGCTGAAGCGTTGAAATGGCTCTGCGTCCTGCCCTTTTTTCTTTCTCGGTTTTTTTTTCAGGTCTCCCTACCTTCCTGGCAGCAGCACATCCTGTGCGAGGCGGCCTTTGCTAGGCAGGGGCATATTGTCCGCATCCTATCTCTGAATATAGGTGGTAGCCACACAGCTAGCGATCATGGCTCCTGTACACGTAACACCACACAAGGCCAACGCCCCCAGCGACCCTCGCCTGCGCTCCCCTTTTCTGCCCATGCTCGTCGATAACCTTTTCAAACGCTCTCACGAAGGCGCCGCCGCTGTGACAAAGCGCAGAGACGTCGCCGGCGACGCGACGGCAGCCAAGTCCAACAAGACGACCGACCTCACGCTGGGGATCCTGGGCGCCGTGCTGACGGGTCTGTTCCTGCTCTGGTTCGTCGCCTACAACATCCGCCTGGCCACGCGCGGCGAGCTCAGCGCCACCTACAAGCGCCAGCTCCGCTGCGTCCGCGAACGCCTCGCGTCGGCGGGCCGCGGCCTCGGCAGTTGTTTCCGTCCGGCGTCGTGGAAGAAGCTGCCGAGCGGCCTGAAGTGGTTCTTTTCCAGCCAGAACGGCTGCTGGGCCTGCGCCTACTTCCGGGCCCCCAAGAACGAGGACGGCAACAACGGCAACACCAACAACAGTGGCAGCGATGACCAGAACACCCACTCCAGAGACGGCGGCGACGGCGTCGGCCTGGGGATTGTTGGCAGCCCCGAAAGCCCAGGCGGCGGCAGCGGCAACAGCAGCGGCGGCAACAGTCCCTTCAAGAGCCACATCGGGCCCGATATCAGCCACCTCTTCAAGGACACCGACTCGGCCGCCGCCGCAATGGAGCCGTCGGCCGAGATGCACCCGGCGCTGCGCCGCGACAGCGCCATGCTCGCCATGACGAGCGCGGGCAACGCCGCCGTGGCCGCGCGCCAGCATCAGAACCCGCATCAGCTCCGCGCCGACAACAATAACAACAATGACAAGAACAACAGCTCCCACCCGCCCCTGCGCCATATCATGACGTGGCCGACGCCGCCACCCCGGTCGCCCGGCCAGGGCAGCGCCGGCAGCGCCGAGAGGCGCCAGAGCAGCAGATGGGCCATGGCAAAGTTTGCGGCCGCAGGGCCTGGAGCGTCGATGGCGGCGAGGCCGCTGTCGCGGTACGGACCGCTCTCGTCGCACCCCATGGATCAGCAGCGTTGGTACTCGAACCATCAGCAGCGGCAGCAGCAGCATCAACAGCATCAACAGCAGCACCAGCACCAGCCGCGGCATCCCGCCCCGCCGCCGCCGGCACGGGGTGGCGGGCCCCCGGTGCTGCCGCCGGACCTGGCGGGGCCTCTGATGCGCAACCCTGGCTGGAGTTGGCCGACGAGCATCGGCTCCAACTACTGTGAGCTCTCATTATATTTTTCTCCATCTTTGTCTGTTTCTCGGTTAATTTTTTTCCCTTTCTAACACTCCGTCTGTCTTGGCAGGTGCCGAGCTCCTCGAGCACGCCCGGCCCTGGCTCCTGTGGGCGAGCTCCCGGCCGCCAGAGCCCACGTTCTCGTCCACCCCGGGCCCCAACGGCGCCCTCGTCCGCAACAAGTCGCGCGGCAAGCGGTTCAGCTGGCTGAGGGACGGGGGACGCAGCCGGAGGGCGTCTGCGGTGCTAGAGGGCCGATTATGAGCAGACGGGCAGGCAAAGTTACCTAACCAAGGAGAAGAAACAGGATTGTTGTCGGCACATGTTTGCATAGTCTGTCACTGGCAAACTGCAAGTGGTTGTGCATAAACTGTTCTTGTTCTCTTACTTGGTAGGTATCTTAGCTATAGCTCCCAACCGGACGTCTGTCACATTTTCCTTTCAAGTTTCTTCCCGCACAATTATCCAACCTAGCCTACTCTCGGCCACCCGACTCGGAACTGAGGCCGTGATGACTATGTCGAAATCGCATACGAAGTACGCGCCCTCTACCTGATGGCCATGGCAACGAGGGCCGCTCATCAATATTGCATCCTTTTTGATCATGCGATCTTTCACTCCTTGAAGCCAGCAAAGCGCGGGCTTGGCTATAACGGGCTCACAGGGTCGTCGCTAGTCACCTACCCTGCAAAACCCTCTTTGGAAAGCTGCAGGCGGAATTGAGCTTTGTAATGCTGGTGTGATGGGCGACGTTAGGCGTTTTAAAGGCTGGTTCGAAGGGACGGAATGTAGGCGGGCAGGAGGGCCTGCTTAGCAAAGTGTTACGCCGCGGGGGGTTGGTTTATTACCGTGATTATTATGGCCCCATCCATATGGTTTCAAATAAATGGCGTGGGCATTTGCGCTCGCTAGGATGGTCTGGTTAATAGTGAGGAGGAACGTGTATATATATCGCGGACTGCCGCCGCTTTCCCGTATCCTTTTCTTCTTTCTCTCCCATCTCACAATCTTTCCTTCACTGTGAAGGGCTAACCCCAAAGTAAAGCGTGCGTTGCGTTGGGGGCCTGGGAAAGTGATGAATAAACTAGCAAAAGGAAGGAATCTAACTGCCGGAAGTCCTATGCCTCGAAGGGGGCTTTATACTAGATACAAGGCACAGCCTTGGCATAAAAGCGGGACTTGTCCCGATCCATAACATTCACTCCTATCCTTTTGTTCCATTCTTTCCCATTTCTAGTTTCATTCGTCCATTCTTTCCTTTCACTTCCTCCGACGTTCTTTTCCTTCTTTTAAAACCTTCGTTCTTTGTTTACGACAACGCAGACCACAACGTAAACATGCAATTCTCCACCGTTAAGGCACTCGCCGTCCTGGCTTTCTCGGCCGCCCCAGTCCTCTCCACCCCGGCCTTCGCCGCCGCCGTTGCCTCTGCCGGCGACGTCGCCCCGCAGGACGCCCCCGTCGTCGTCCGTGCTGCCGCCGATACTCCGCGCTTCCAGCCCGAGTCTAAATACTGCGCTCTCATACGTTCCGAATGCTCGAACTGTATAGCCAAGGCGCCCCCCACTGGCACCTTCTGCCACTCCAAATATTATAACGCCTGCGTTTCCTGCGGTGGCACCGCCGCCGGCTGCAAGTGCTATTAAGCACACTCGGACCGGGGTATACCATAACCCACGGAGCATATGCCGCAATATTTCTTAGCGACCCGGACTTTCGGCATGGGACAATTATTAAAGCAAGCCATTATCTTTTTTTAACTTAAATGGTTGTGCTTTTTGCATCTTTCCTGTTATAAAAGATTCCGTGTCAGGGTCGCTATTTGCCTGGCAGTATATTGTCACACTTTCTGTGGTTTAACGGTTAACGCGAGATGGGACACTCACCTGGCCAGAGACTACGTAAAGCTTGGGACGGTTTTTCACCCGGACCCAATCTCGCCCTCTTCCCTAACAATCTTCACCCCCGGGATGGAAACTTTACCTTTCGATTTGTTCTCCTTCAGAGTTTGGGCACGGTTTTGCCCGTCTTTAGCATTACATAGCGTCCAGTATTACGGAAAAGAAGGCCTTTTATTCATTTCACGTTCATTTTTAAGTCGGTGCACCCCTTAACCGGTCACCCCCTTGTGCGACTACCAATGCGCCCCACCGCGAGGCATTTACCTTTACCGCTGTTATGTATCTCTTCCTTTGACTTTTTTTCCTAACCTTGCTTTACCCTACTACTTTTAAATACCTTTACGTCTCTCACACTGTTAAATGTTAATCGATTGCAGGACCCGCAGAAACCCGTCCAGCTTCTGGTTAACAATGGTGACAACACCCAGTGCGCGTGGTGAAAATGACTGGACGCTATCATTTCACGCGGCTACTTACGGCCACCTGGCAAGTGTTGACCAGTCCCATACCGCGACAGCTGGAGAAAAGACGCGGAGGCGCTGGCGTTGACGCCCCAGACGCCCTTCCGTCGACAGGGATACGTGCGAAAAGGCACCAAATCATGTCCCTGCCGACATCAAAAATTCATTGGGCAGCCAAGCGGCTCGTTAGCAACCACACCTCAAGTTAACGCCAAATAGCCTTGCGTGTTTTGTATCCTTTTTCGCCTTGGCAAATGGCGGCTGCGTGTCGGCTAGAAATTTTTTCAATCTTCGGTACGTGAGAGGTGTTATATAATTATGTTTCCCTTCGGTTATCCTCTCCCGGCCATGGGCTCGCCGGCTCGCCTCCGTTCCTCCCTTGGAAATGAGTGGGCGCTGCTATAAGGGCCTGGAGTCGGGACTTGTTAGAAACAAGTCACACCTCAGAAGAACTGTGCCCTAGCCTGCCCAGAACCCGTTTTCAGTTGGTTTTGGTCTCGGGATTTTTGTTGTTGATGGAAATGATGGAGGGCGTGTCGTTGCCACCACCATTGCCACTGTTGCCGCCACCCTGGCCCGTCAAGTCCGAGCCCGGGCTGCCAGAACCCTCCCCCTTCTCCCTGGAAATACAGTTTCCCTAATTGTTAGGCATTTTTACGGAGAGTGTTGGGTGTTTTTTTTTTTTTTTTTTTTTTTTTTTTTNTTTTTTTTTTTTTTTTTTTTTTTTTTTTTTTTTTTTTTTTTTTTTTGCTGTTGTGACTTTCGAATCGTTCTGTTAATTACCTAAGTAGTAATTAGGGTCGAGTGGAAAGCGCCGGAGATGGTTGAGTACCCGGTTTGATAGGCCAATGCTAAACAGGAACTGGAGGGCCTCTTATAAGATGCCGGACGTGGCAAGGAGCAGCTAAAACAATGCCATTGGGATTCCCTCACCGGTGTGTCGCAATACCCGCAGCCAAGAATCGTTTCCTGCCATCTGTGGAGACCCCGCAGCTATGTAAGCAAGGTCGTTGGCAGCTGCCTGTTCGGTAGGGAACTTGAAGCGTCGTCATTAATTATGGCTCAGCCGCAAACGCCCGGGCTCTGGCATCAGCCCGCCGGGCTCTAGATCCGGGGATTGGACACCCGAGACATGGAGAAACGCACTGCGGGTCGGCACGCGTCGCCATGGCCCGTGGGTTGACATCAATCGCAGCTTAGGCGGCCCAATGTTGGCCCGGTTTATACACCGTCAGCAGCGCCAAGACGGTGTGGTGACGCCGGAACCGAGTCAACGAGGCATACAAATATGAATTATCCCACATTTGATAGGCTGGCTAAGGTGTTTTCTCTGGGCAACGGCTCGAAAGGGGCGCGTAATCGCCGCGTTGGATCCTATACCTTGTAGTGGCTGTGTACATGTAAGGCCAGCACGTCTGAGCTCATCAACATATGGAATTGAGGTCCTCTTCTGATGTGAATCTTTATAAAATACCACCGTCCCTGGCCCGTTATCTACAGTGCTGGCTCCCTTTGAGCCATCGCGCCTCGGCAGTGTTCCTCGGTGAACTCCATCCCCACGCATTGACAAAATACTTTGGTGGCTGGCTGTCCCGAAAACCCGCCAACGACGATGCTTCTCAGAAACCCGGTCATTCAGATTGTGAGTGTGCAGCTGGCAGGGCTGCTGGCCTCACCGCGCCAGGGGCACCTCGCCGTCCACGCCGCCCGAGATGGCCACTGCCCGACCTTCGGCCCCGTGCTCCCGGCACCCAAGAGGCCCAGCGAGAACGTGGCGGCGACTACGGCAAGGACCGAGGTCAAGCGGCTCCTCGACGAGATCACGACGGGATTCAACGGCTCCTCGCTATCCGTCGCAGTCAAGTCGATCCACGAGGCCGGGAACATGTTCGAGTACCACTACACGCCGCCGAAACTAGATCCCAGGGGCGTCCAAAAGGTGGACGGCAATTCGGTCTACCGCATCGCCAGTGTGACCAAGATCCTGCCGGTGATGGCGCTGCTCCTCCTCGACGGGGTTAGGCTGGAGGACCCCGTCACCAAATACCTCCCGGGCCTCAACAAGCTCAACGAGCAGCCGACCGAGAAGGATGAGCTGACCACGGTGGACTGGGACGATATTACCTTGGAGGCATTGGCGAGCCATCTCGGCGGCATCGCCCCTGACTGTAAGTCGTGGAACATTCCCAGGGGCCGTGCTCTTTCTCGCTGCTTGAGAGTGTTCGTGCGGCTGTCGGGAGAGCCGCATAGCTGACTGAGAAACAAATCACAAGACGCCTTTGATTTTGCAGAAGTCCCGGCCATAGACCCAGGATATTTAGGCCTGCCTGCGCGCAGCCCAGAAGCGCTGCCGGGATGTTTGGGGTTCATCGGCAAGCGTCCCTGTACCGCTCAAGGTAGGATAATGTTCTCGGTAATCCAGACTTGTGATAACCCCGTCGGGCGCTAACAGCAGCGGGCACGCAGACTTCTACGACCACTTTGGCAAGGTCCCGCCGGTGTATGCGCCCTTCACCGCCCCGGTCTACTCCAACATCGGCTTTGGGATCCTTGGGTTCGTGATCGAGAAGGTGTCGGGCAAGCCGTTTGCAGACTTTGTCAAGGAGAAGATCCTGGACCCCCTCGGCATGAACAGCACGTATGCCACCAAGCCCGACGATTCCCTTGGCGTCATCCCTACGGGGGACCCGATGTGGAACGGGACCCTCGGGTTCATGTCGCCGTAGGTTTCAACCCTTTCACTTTCTTGCTCAGGTGGTGGTGGCAGCGAAGACCATGCACAAAAAAAAACTGACGTGGAGTGCCCACCAGGACTGGAAACTACTACTCGTCCACAAGGGACCTCACCGTCCTCCTCGACGGCATCCTGAGCAACAAGCTCCTCAGCCCCGCCAAGACGCGGCGGTGGCTCAAGCCGCTGGTGTCGACCGCGTCGAAGGGGTCCATGGTCGGCGCGCCCTGGGAGATCTACCGGGCCGACAACGCGACGGCGGACCAGCGCCTGGTCGAGGTGTACACAAAGTCCGGCGGGCTCATCACCTACTCGTCCCTCGTCGGCCTGGTGCCCGACTACGACCTGGTCCTGACCATCCTGGGCTCGGGCCTCGAGGCGGTCCAGGTCACCGATATCATAGGCGGGCGCCTGGTGCGCGCGATGCTGCCGGTGCTCGAGGCCGCCGGCAAGGACGAGGCGCGCCCGCGCTTCGCAGGCACGTACCGCGACGAGGCGACCAACTCGACGCTCGTGCTCGCGCTCGACACCGCCGACGCGGCGCCGGGCCTGTCGGCGCCCACCTTCATCTCGCGCGGCGTCGACGTGCTGGCCAACCGCTTCGGCGTCGAGCTGGGCACCCAGCCCGGCGCGCCGGCCCCCGACCCGGCAAAGATTCCGCGCGCCCGTCTGCGCCTGTACCCGACCAACCTGGGCAACAAGAGGCGGGTGAGCTGGCGCGGCGTGTTCGGCGCGCTGACGGCGGCGCAGGTGGAAGCGGTGGACGAGCTGTTCCCCTGGCCGCAGGGGACGTGCCAGACCTGGGGCACCACGGGCCGGCCGGCGTGGGAGCTGCAGGCGCTCGACTCGTTCGTCTTCAACCTGGGCGCCGACGGGACCGCGACCAGCGTCGAGCTGGGGGCGTTCCGGATCACGCTGAAGAGGACGACGTCAACGTAGGGCGGCGTGTGGGGGAGGTTCGGGAGGTGGGGGTAGCTGCCCGGGTATGAGGGGTCTTGGCGTTCCTTTGTCAAGCACGGAATAAAACGGATAAAGCCGTAATGAATGGAATCCAATGGATTATAGCAAGGTGCAGTCCGCTTATAGAGCATCACAAAGACGGCCCACCCGGTGACGCCATGTCAAGGTTCCATGATGGATCGCGCCATCGGCTGGCCTCGGCATGATACCGCCGGCTTTATATTCGATTGACGTCGTTTGCGACCCCGCCATCCCGTATTGATTTCCATACACTTGACCCATTCCCGCACGTTTGGACAGCATCACCAGCTCAAGAAAAATCATGTCGTCGCCAGCCATCACGAAGGTTGCGGTTGCCGGAGTGCGTGATTTTCCATCCCCTTTTTCGGGATTTCTCGACGCCGCCTCATGTTGCAGCATCGCCGCACACCTAGCAGCTAACTTCCTGCGGTTTTTAAGGGCACCGGAGGTCTTGGTTCGTTCATTGTGAAAGAGTTGGTGGCAGCCGGGTTCGAGGTCACCCTCCTCCGCCGAGCCGGCTCGACCTCGACCCCGCCCGAAGGAGTGGCGGCCACCAAAGACGTCGACGTAAGCAACAGCGGCCACCTCAACTCTCGCTGCCAACAATACACGAAGGTGCTGACGGAACCTCCAAAAAAATAAAACTCAGTACGACTCCCTAGACTCCCTGACAGCCGCCCTGCAAGGCCATCACGCCGTCGTCTCGGCCGTGGCCACTCCTGCCGTCGCCGGCCAGAAGGTGCTGGTCGACGCGGCGCTGGCCGCGGGCGTCAGGCGCTTCATCCCCTCAGAGTTCGGTCTCAACACCCGCATCGTCTCGGGCCACCCCATCGGCAAGATCCTGGCCGGCAAGGTCGCCGTCGCCGACCACCTCGCGGCGCTGGCTGCAAAGAACCCGGCTTTCAGCTGGACTGGCATCAGTACGGGCTTGTTCTGGGACTCTGTAAGTGTCAACCAATGGCAGATGGACTCATCGAATTTTCCATCACCGGGCCCTATCGCACCTGCCGCACATGCGCTACAAAAACATGCCCAGCCCGCCGCACCTGCCGCCACACGCGCACACCCCATATAACCCTTCGTCGCGCCTGTCATAAGTATCGAACACCGCGGAGGCCAAGTTGGTGTAATGGTTATGAGGATGGGTCGAGTCGACACCGGGACCCTACCTGTACTCCGTTGCAATAGCCGCTTGGGTCCAGGGTTCGAGCCCCGGTTGGGGTTAACGTCGGATTTTCCAGCCGACTCGGAGCAAACCTCCCCAGTTGGGATGTTTCGTAGCTGTCGCCCCGAAGCGATAGTGAGCTTTCTGTTTTTTTCCCTTCTTTAATTTTATTCACCATTTTGTATATGACGGCACCTGCCGGCCTCTTTTTTGGCCAGATGGCGGCTAACCCAAAACAGGCCCTCGAGACAGGATACTCAGGCTTCAACGCCAAAGACAAAACCGCCCGAATCCTCGACTCGGGCAACGAGCTCTTCCAAGCATCCACGCGCCCCTTTGTCGGCCGCGCCGTCGCCGCCGTGCTCCGCAAGCCCGACGAGACGGCGAACCGCTACCTCCTGGTCGCAGGCTTCCACACGACCCAGAACGAGATCCTGGCCGCGCTCGAGGAGCTGACGGGAGGAGCCAAGTGGACGGTGGCCGCGCGTGCCGACACCAAGGAGCTGCAGGCCGAGGGGGAGCGCAAGCTGGCGGCGGGCGACTACTCGGCGTTCCCGCTCCTGCTCGAGAGGTGGTGCTACGGCGACGGCGTCGGCCACCCCGTGGCGCCCGCCGACGACGCCGGCGAGCTGCTAGGCCTGCCCAAGGAGGACCTCAAGGAGGTGCTACGGGCTTGGCTGGCCAAGGTGGGCGCCATTTAGGTTGGTAGGTAGACGGATATTGGCTCACGGTTGAACGAATGATCATTGCCTGCACTTGGAGAAAGCTTGCAAGGAACGGCACAGACGAGAATACGCGATTGATGATGCTTCGAAACATCTTTTTTTTTTGTTGGAGTTGATCAAATACCACATGCCACGAGGCACCGATGACGGCGCCATGTACGAAAAAAAAAAATCAAACTTTGATTGAAAATGCGAATTCGCAGAGACTTCCATGATTCTCATAGCTTGGATAATGGCCGATCCCTCACAATCTCGTCGACCCTGTTCCTTTTTTTTCGATTTTAACAGATAAACAAAGGCGTGACAAACATACAATCTCGAACCAGAAAAAAAGGAAAGAAAAGAAAAAAAAAACATCTTACGCGTGAAGGTCGAAGCGGTCGAGGTTCATGACCTTGACCCAGGCGTCGACAAAGTCCTTGACAAACTTCTTCTGCCCGTCGGCGCTGCCGTACACCTCGGAAAGGGCGCGCAGCTCGGCGTGCGAGCCAAAGACGAGGTCGGCGCGCGTGGCCGTCCACTTCTTCTGGTTCGTCTTGCGGCAGAAGCCCTCGAACGTCTCGCCGTCGGTCGTCTTCCAGACCGTGTTGGGGTCGAGCAGGTTGACGAAGAAGTCGTTGGTCAGCTTGCCCGGCTTGTCCGTCAGCACGCCGTGCTTGGACTGCTTGTGGTTGGCGCCGAGCACGCGCAGGCCGCCGATCAGCACCGTCAGCTGGGGCGGTGACAGCGTCAGCTGGTTGGCCCGGTCGACGAGGAACTGCTCCGTCGTCACGCGCGACGTGCCCTTGCCATAGTTGCGGAACCCGTCCGAGAAGGGCTCCAGGTGGCTGAAGCTCTCCACGTCCGTCTCCTCGGCTGTGGCGTCGTTGCGTCCGGGGGTGAAGGGGACGGGCACGCCGGCCGCCTGCTCGACGGCCGCGGTGCCGCCCAGCACGATCAGGTCGGCCAGCGACACCTTCTTGCCGCTGCCACCCTGGGCGTTGTTGAAGTCGCTCTGCACCTTCTCGAGCGCCTTGAGCACCTCAGCCAGCTGCTGCGGCTCGTTGACGGCCCAGTCCTTCTGCGGCGCGAGCCGGATGCGCGCTCCGTTGGCTCCACCACGCTTGTCGCCACCGCGGAAGGTGGACGCCGACGCCCACGCCGTCGACACGAGCTTGGCCGGCTCCACGCCCGAGGCGAGGATGGCCTTCTTCAGCGCAGTAGCGTCGTTGCCGTCAATGACGGTGTAGTTGACGGGAGGGATGTGGTCTTCCCACAGGAGAATCTCCTTGGGCACCTCAGGGCCCAGCCAACGGGACCGCGGGCCCATGTCGCGGTGCAGCAGCTTGAACCACGCGCGCGCAAAGGCGTCGTAAAACAGCTGCGGGTTCTCCAGGAAGCGCCGCGAGATCTTCTCGAAGCCCGGGTCGAAACGCAGCGACAGGTCCGTCGTCAGCATCCTGGGCTTGTGCTTCTTGTTGGGGTCGAAGGCGTCAGGGATGAAGGCCTCGGCGTCCTTGGCGACCCATTGGTTCGCGCCGGCAGGGCTCTTTTGAAGCTCCCACTCGTACTTGAACAGGTATTCGAAGAAGTTCATGCTCCACTTGTTTGGCGTCTTGGTCCAGATGACCTCAAGGCCGCTCGTGATGGTGTCGGGGCCGACGCCGGAGCCGAACTTGTTCGCCCAGCCCAGACCCATGTTCTCCAGAGGGGCGGCCTCGGGCTCGGGACCGACGTTATCTGACGGGCCGGCGCCGTGCGTCTTGCCCAGGGTGTGGCCGCCAGCAATCAGAGCGACCGTCTCCTCCTCGTTCATGGCCATGCGGCTAAAGGTGACACGGATGTCACGGGCAGCCGCGAGGTAGTCGGGGTTGCCGTCAGGACCCTCGGGGTTGACATAGATCAGACCCATGTGCGAGGCGCCCAGAGGAGACTCGAGCTCGCGGGTGTGGATGTCCTTGTGGCCCTTCTTGGACTCGTCGCCCTGGACCACGCCGCTGCCCTGGAGGCCCTCCTTGCCGTCGCTGTAGCGGACCTCGTTGCCGAGCCACGTCTTCTCGCCGCCCCAGTAGGTGGACTGGTCGGCCTCCCAGGTGTCGGCGCGGCCGCCGGCGAAGCCGAAGGTCTTGAAGCCGGACGACTCGAGGGCGACGTTGCCGGCCAGCAGCAGGAGGTCGGCCCACGAGATCTTGCTGCCGTACTTCTGCTTGACGGGCCACAGCAGGCGGCGGGCCTTGTCGAGGCTGACGTTGTCGGGCCAGCTGTTGAGGGGTGCAAAGCGCTGCTGGCCCTCACCGCCGCCGCCACGGCCGTCAAAGGTGCGGTACGTCCCGGCGGCGTGCCAGGACAGACGGATGAAGAGGCCGGCGTAGCTGCCGTGGTCGGCGGGCCACCACTCCTGGGAGTCGAAGATGACGGCCAGGATGTCCTTCTTCAGCGCCTCGAAGTCCAGGGTCTTGAAGGCCTCGCGGTAGTCGAGGTCCTTGTCGTAGGGGTTGCTCATGGGATTGTGCTGGCGGAGGATGTCTAGTTTGAGCGAGTTGGGCCACCAGTCGCGGTTCCTGGTGCCGCCGCCGGCGACATTGGCGACGGAGCGAACGGGACATTCACCCATGGCGGCGGTTGATGGCGAAGATGCGTGCGCGGTGTTGTTGTGCTCAGCAGAGGCCGGTGCTGCAGCCTGCGACGAGGTGGAAAAGCGGAAGCGTTGGGGAGACGCTGGGAGAAGAGGGGAAGCAGCGAGGGCAGAGAAGCACGACCGAGGAAGCTTCCCCTTTAGCCTTGATATGTGCACAAAGCCCCGCACCCCGCCTCCCGTAGCAAGCATCCGTGGTATGGCCCGCATTTTGGACCACCCACTCACTGCCAGACTCTTTGGTAACGCAGACAGAAGGCGGCAGAAGCGAACAGGGTCTGAGGCCCAGTTAAGGCGCGACCGGAACTAATGGGCCGACTGCGATTGGTCGGGTGGTAAAAGCTGGGATAAGTTTCCGCTGTTTGGGATCGAACTGTGCCGAAGGGCGGGATGGCGAGCCGACAACGCCCGTCACACTGTGTTCTCCGACGGGAGGCGTCCAGTCCGTTCTTTTGCGCCGGGGAAACTGACGCTCCCGTTGATCCAGCTCGTTTTCTCTTTCTTTTTTTTTCTCTTTTTCTTTTGGTAGCTGCCTGCTTGCTCTCTCCTTCTAACGCGCACTCTATCCAGACATATGCCCGTGTCAGCACCCTCGAGACATCCTGACGCGCCCACCGAGGACTCGATCGAGGGCCTCTATCACATCACAAGAAGCCCAATATCAACGCCAGAGCTCCCTGACTCGCCGGCCTGGACTACGCATGCAGCTCCTCCGTTTCCCCTCTTTCCGATCCTTTCCGCTTCCGCTTCTGGGATTTAGCTGGCGCCCAAGCTCGGGCAGTTCTCGGACACTGCTGCAATGCCCGAGTAGGACGTCGGGCGCAGGGAACAGTTAAATTGCCATACGAATCTGGTCGAGAACCCCGCACCAACGAGCTTAACCCAGCGGAGCTTGGGCTGTGAAACGCAACCACGGCCCAAAGCCGTGTCTGGCCTCTGTTTCTGCCGCTGTTCATATTAGGCGACACCGGCAGGTTCCCCTCGTAACATCACGCCATCTGCAACCTGCCTACATAGGACCGGCATGTCTTTGTTGCATGCGCCGACCGCGTCTCACCGTGTTAATACGCCCGTCCGAGATGTTTTGTACTGTCCGAGCGACGCACCTCAAACGTGGGGCAGCGAGTGCGGGGTTTACGTTTGCATTCTTCCAATCGCCCTTCTATAGCCCCTCACTCGCTACCAGCTCGGAGCTTTGGATCATTGATTCCCATAGTCATTCACTCCGAATCGGGGAGGTAAAGAGAAGCCAGAGAGCTGACGACCTTCCATCTTAGCCAACATAGGTACATGGTTCTCGAGACGAAGCAATAAGGCCGTCGACTGTCCTTTTGTGAGCTGGTGCTGCCCGTTGGTCGAGCTATCTTTAGCATTCGCTGCGTGATTCTCCGCCTTGTTGCGCGAACCCCGCCCATACTCGAAAAGGCAATACAGCTGCGACGGGAAATGGTAATAGTGAAACCTGCCCAATCACATCGTCCGTTAATGTCAGGTGCAGCAAATGCGTTGCGCGGCTCACATTTCCTAAGGATCTTGCACGGCATTTTTTTTTTTAAAAAAAAAAAAGACGGGTATCGTCTCTTTGCAACCTCTTTGAAACATCGACTGCATTCGCAAAGCCCTTCCGGAAACAGCTATGCACTGAACTAGCCTGTGCGCGCGAGAATATTCATGTATCCGCCCGGTGTCTATTCGAGGCCAATGTGCCGGCTATGGCAGACATGTGGATATTTTTCAGAGACCACCAGGCATGCTTGCTGGGGATAAGGACTGGAACCACTAGGCAAGTAGGTGTGAATCACAGCTGTAGCTACTGTAGAAGGGTCCTCCAGAGCGTTGTTTTTCATTGCTCACCATCTTGGATCAGGGGCTGCTGGCTGACAGGCGGTGCTGGAGTGACGTAATCGCACAGGCGCTGTCGTACAACAAGTTTTGTCAGAACTACCACGTCGAGTGCTGTTGTCCTACCGGACGCTGAACGCACTCGTATTTATGTGCCTGCCAGATTCAGCCCAGCCCTTAAGTATCGATCACAGTTCTTGAACCAAAGAGGTCGTGACAAGCCTGGTATTTCCACACATTTTCCTTTGTAGATTAGTACCCCCAGGTTGCAATAACACACCACGGGTTGACCCATAAAAGATTTCCTTTTACAGAGGTCGGTGGGACAACATCACTCGAATTGATCTAGGTTTTCAGCGGCGGAGCACGAAGTCATCGGTTGTTTGGCGGTTTATGCCGCTCGGGAATTGCATCTCCACCCAGGCGATTGCCAATCGGGATGGATTTCCGATCGCCTGGGAGACCGCAGTACTGTACATACAGGTGCCTAGATGGCCACAGCGCAGTGCACAACCCTACCAGAAAGTGTTCTGTGAACTGCAGCTATCAAATATCCTGACTTGTTGGCGGCAGGCCACCGCGACAACGCGCGAGAATGATCACTAGCCGTCATGTCCACCCTCCCTCGCTAGCGGTGCAAAGGGCGGGAGCGGCTCCGGACAGGCACCAGACGCCCCTGCGAGCGAAATGGGTCCGCCGAACCGTTGATTGCCGCGGTAGCGACAAGGGGCAAACAGGGACGGGGGAATATCGGGCTGGTCTGGACCACAGGGGGCTGTCCATCCACACTATCGCAAGAGCCTCCCAACGATCCACGAGTCCTTCGGGACTGCGTGGCGGTGACCTGCAGCCCGCCACTGGCCTGCTTATTTGTTCGCTGGCGGAATTCTAGAACCTAGAAGGACCCACGCAATACGAGCGCAAACCTGTTTTCTTCGTGCAGATACGGGGGGCCAGCCAGCAGACACCCCTGAAAGTAGGTGGTGATTCCCCCATTAACCGTTAATTTTCGCTTATTTTCTTCGTCTTCGTCCATATCCGATGCGATGCGGTGACATGGTGGGTGGGCTGGACACCGCCATCTCGGCCGGCTCTACTTAAGTGGTAAGGCCGTCGTCGTTAATGTGCGTCTTGTCTCTGGTCTCCCCAGCACACCCATCGCTCACTTGGTCACTCGCTTCTCACGCACAACCAGAAACGATGCGTTCCTCCGCCCTCGTCGCCGGCCTCGTGGCCATGGCCAGCACGGCCAGCGCTGCCATCCAGGGCTTCAACTATGGAGCCTTCTTCATGAACCAGCAGCCCAAGTTCCAGGCTGACTTCGAGTACGAGTTCAACCGGGCCAAGAACCTGCCCGGCACGAGCGGGTGGAACAGCGCCCGGCTCTACACCATGGGTAAGTCAATACCTACCTAGGTAACGAACAGCCGTCGGTAGGTGAAAATCTGCTAACCAGCATTGGCTGCAGTCCAATGGCACACGGCCAATGACGTTGTCCAGGCCATCCCCGCCGCAATCAACACCCAGACGAAGCTCCTGCTCGGCCTCTGGGTCTCGGGCGGCGAGCAGGCCATCGAGAACGAGCTGACGGCGCTGCGCAAGGCCATCAACACGTACGGAGACGCCTTCACACGCCTGGTGGTCGGCATCTCGGTCGGCAGCGAGGACCTGTACCGCCACCTCAACAACGAGGTTGGCGTCGACGCCGACACCCTGATCCGCTACATCCGCCGCACGCGCGAGGTCCTGGCCGGCACGTCCCTGGCCTCCACCCCGGTCGGCCACGTCGACACGTACGACTCCTTCCTGGACGGCCGCAACCGCAAGGTCGTGGACCAGCTCGACTGGCTCGGCTTCGACGGCTACCCGTACTGGGAGAGGACCAAGGCCAACAGCATCGAGAACGCCCGTGAGCGCTTCTACGACGGCCTCGACAAGACCATCGCCCTCGCCAACGGCCGCCCCGTCTGGGTCACCGAGACCGGCTGGCCCGTGATTGGCGACACGGTCAACCAGGCCGTCGCCAGCCCCGCCAACGCCCGCATCTACTGGCGCGAGATCGCCTGCTCGCTCATCTCGCGCGGCATCAACGTGTGGTGGTACATGCTCCAGGAGAGCCAGTGGGGCCAAGCCAGGCCCGACTTTGGTATCTACGGCCCTGGCGACTTGGGACAGCTGCAGCCGTACTATGACCTGTCCTGCTAAAAGACTGACGACGACTGAAATGGTTTTGGGTGCTGTCAAGAAGTACGCCTGGCCTTTATTTATTATAATGTTTGACGACCATAAACACGACTTAGAATAGTACCTACCTAGATCTTAATCTTAAATTCAACGCCTAGTGTAGGCGCGCATCCTGCATCGTCCGATCGGGTATTGACGCTTTGCTTGTGATGTGATGAAAGATCCGTTGGTCTTGGGGGATGCGGCCGTCATGAAAGGGCGTAACACAAGGCCACTGCAGCCGGCAGTGAGAGGGTAGGATTTCGGGCGGTTCCTGTTCCATCGCGAGGCTGTTCCCGTACCGAGGCTTCGTGTTACAGCAGGAGGCTGTCGGGTTCCCGTCGCTCTGGCGCGCTAGCCCGGCAGCCACAGCGGGGACATGCAGATGGGAATCTCGCTTTCCCGCCCGTGGCGCGTCGGCTGCCGGCAAAACAATTGAGGGACGTGCCTGGAGGACGCCATGCATAGTGACGCGCCATGACGCCGATCCTCACCCGACATCTCACCAGTTTTCTTGTGTGACGACGGGAAGCTGTGATGGAAAGGAGTGCCTGACAAGCTCGACCTGAGTCATCATCTGAGCAGCATCGAATCGTGCCTGGCGGATTTGTCGGCCTAGCCCTGGCAGGGGTCGCGAACAAGTCCGCCAGATTGGTCTGGAACCTTGCAGGGCGGTGAGCGGGTAGAAGCTCTGTCGCTGCGAATGGAAGTGGCAGAATCAGTTAATTGCGCAGGAGTTCCATTTGGCACACCCTGGCCCCTCTCCTTCCCCGCACCCGCACTTGCTAAGACCCTGGCGGCGGATCGTGGCGCCAACTGTCAGAACTAAACTGGAGGCCACACCAGGTGTTGTTTTGTTTTTTGAGGTCTCGACCAACACAATAAGCGCAAGAGGCGAAAACACTCGTGATAAAGTTTGCAGCGTGGGTTAAAAAGCGTGTCAGAACTGACGCTGTCTGTCTCTCTGCCTCGGCCGAGGTCCAAACAGCAATAAAGTCTTCGACTGTTCGTTGGTTTGGAATCGGAGGAGCTGAGACCTTGGTCCGGAACCTGCCCGCTTGTCTGCTAGCGTTGGCCACCAAACTTGCAAGCCCATCGCGCCGCGTCAAACAAGGTCGAGATCAGCCCAAGCCTCCGTGCAGGGGCGCGCCAATCAGCGATGAATTGGCATTTTTAATGATGCGTCGACCACATCGGGCTCGGGGCCTCGATGGTGTCACTGTTCCTGCGGAATGAAAGGCGAGGGCAAGCAGACGGCCCGCAAGAGCATCTCGACGGTTCCGTGAGATGGAAAAGTGTGTGTTGCTGACCTGCAGGCGGCTTGCTCGGATCTCGTAAACTACGACATCGCACATCTCACCGGGCTGCAGTTCGTCGTGCAGCAAGCAGCATGCGACATAGCTGTGCGTTTTGCGCGGCCCCAGCCCAAACCACTGCAGGCCGTGGCGAACTTTTTAGCGTCAATGTTGTTACGAGCTGCCTCCCTCACCAGAGCCAGCAGCAGCACCAGCCAGTATACGTTGAAGGATTGAACAGACCGTGGAGAAAAGATACTCTCCAGATACGGCTCGTGCAAGATTCACCGTGCCATCTCAGGGAACGAAGCGGGAGGGCCAACCCCTGCACCAGGGTGGATCATGACCGCGCCGATGTGACCTCACGTCCCTGTCGCCCCCCTTGTGGCCCAAGCCCATCACCCATCCCGTCCCAGCTTTGCCGTGAGCCCCTGCCCGTTCCAGCCAGCCCAGCCCGATCCCAGCGAAAATTTGGCCACGCAGCTCACCCGAACACCCAAAGCACCAGCCACCAAACTCTTGTCGATTTTTTCCTCCTCCCCCGAAATCTCCTCTCCACCCGCCAAACCAAATACTCATTAGCCTTTTTGCCTCCGGAATGCCCTCAATCTGGCCCTGTGCGTCGCGAGCCTGCGATTGAGGCCCGACTCCTGACTGCAGCCCCCGTTTTGTGGCAGAGCGCCCGCGCCCGCGCCTAACCAAGGAGGAGGCCGTCGGTTTTGCAGGCCCGACGCGACCCGACGAGCACCCGCCACAGCGAGATCGACAGCTGGCGCGACATAAGCAGCCGCTGCGAGCTCCCTTACTCGTCGCTCCGCCGCTTGTGTGTCCTCTCTTTGCCGACCCTTAGAAAAAAAAAATATGGATCCGCGACAACCACCACAACACCCGTTTTCGCAACGGAATTCGGGCGCCTCTCCTTTGTTTACCCGCAATCCAACATTTCCATCCTCGGCCGCCCCGACGTCAGCGCAGCAGCCACCATTCCCGCCAACCTCGCACCCGGCGCCGCCACACAACGATCGCGGCTACCAAGTCGACCACGCCCAGCAGCAGCGTCGCCCGTCCGACCCGCACTTCTTCGCCCAGCCGCGCGCATACGAGCCCACGTCGCACCCGGCCTCGGCTGGCCACTCGAGGCATCTGAGCTCGTCGTCCTTGCCCTCGGCGCCGTCGTCGCTGGGCCGGCCGATGCCCCCTCCCAACTCGCCGCCCCAGCAGAGTCACGGCGCAGGACCGCATCAGATGCCATACCCTCTCCCGCCCCCGAGGCCCGTCGGCCAGTCCTCGGCCTTCGCCAACGGTCGCGAGCTTCCTGCGCTCGGCTCGATAGCGCGTACCGGTAGTGCCAACAGCAGCATGTCGATATCGTCCATGCTCGGCGGTCCTGCCCCGTCCAGGGAACCAGCGCCGGGGCCTCCCTCCCAATACGCGCCGCCGTCGACCACGGCCGGAATGTCGGGCCCAGGCTACGCAACTGCCCACCACGCGTCACCTCGGATGCACCACATGAATCCCGGCGAGTATCCGCCGCCGTATCGACGACCTCATACGCCCGACCACCAGCGACCGTACGACGTGCGCGCAGACCCACGCGACCATCGCGGAAGCGCGGCCGCCTCGCCTCAGGGCATGCACCCGACACCTGAAGTTCAGAGATACGGCACTCCCCAGGGCTATGGTCAGCGGGGCCCGCCCATGCCCACCGGCGATTATGGTCGGGAACCGAGTCGCATGCATCAGCAGGTGCCTCCCCGTCCCAGCAGCCAACCGAAATCATTCCCGGGCATTCCCCAAGGCGGCCGACCGCTGGAGCACGGCCGGCCGGGTCTGCCACACGAACCCATGTATGGCCGGCGCGAGGAGCCACCTCCCTCGGGAGAGTACAACCCCGAGCGACCGATTAGGGTGCTTAAATACGACGAGGGCAGGTACATCTCGGAACGTGAGCGAATGGATAGGGACCGCGAGAGGGAGATGGAGTACCGAGAACGCCAGGAGCGGGATCGCCAAGAGATGGAGTATCGCGAGCGTGAAAGGCGCGATGCTGAGAGGCGCGAAATGGAGCGGCGTGAAATGGAGCGTCGCGAAGTTGAGAGGAGGGAGCGCGGGGTTCCTGCCGGCGGCGAGCCTGGAAGACCCCCGCCGGGCCACGGGGGAACCGAGTACGGACATCCTAACGCAAGGGGCCCTTTGCCTCCGGGCTACGGCCGACACCCAGACCCCCGCGACCAAGGACCATGGCCTCGACAGCAACAGCCGCAGCATTACGAACCCGGCCGCCCTTATGACCCTGCTGCTCACCCGCCTCCGCCGCCGCCTCGACACCCGGATTACCCCCACTCGAGTGCGCCGCCCTATGGCTCCCACCCCGCGCCGTACCACCCCCAACACCCGCCTCCTGATCGGTATCCGCCGCCCTCGCACCCGGGTCAGGCTCCCATGCCAGGTGCTGGGCCTGCGGATCGAGGCCCTCCCCCGCCGCATCCGCAGCCGTTCGACTCTCCAGAGCGTCAGCGCCACATCCTCCATCAACACCATCAGCAACAGCATCCTCAGCAGCAACCACAGCATCCCCATCGCAACCCTGCCGACGAGCCTCCGCCGCCGCGGCCATCGCTTGCCTACTCGAGCGGGCCAGGAGGTCCGGGCGGTGGCCCCGTGTACGACTCTTCACGCAACAGAGTCTCCGCCGACGAGATACCGCCACCCCACAGGGAGCCGCCAAGGGGACTGTTGGCTATTCAGGAGATGAATCGCAAGGGCCGAGTATCGCCTCTGCCACAGGCTGTGCAGGGCGCCCAGCCCCAGTTGCCAGGACCAGCGAGCGAACCTGGTATTAAGAGCGAGTTCGGTCGCATGTTTTCTGGCATAGGCAGCGGCGTTGGCGCTCTCTCGAGTCCTGTTCCGAGCGGCGCACAGGTCCCCTTCACGACAGCTGGCCTGGCGCGGAAGGACGATTCGGAGGGGCCCGGACATGACGGAGTGGCAGATAACGCGAGTGGCGTTGCTAAGCTGACGAGGGAAGCTTCGCGCAATAAGAGGCGGTCGAAGGTAAAGGAGGAGGAGACGCGTGTGGAAGATGACGGGTCGGGTCGCCTGACGCCAGTTGGAAGGGTCAAACGTGCAAAAACCCACAATCATGCCCACCACCACCACCATCAGTAAGTTTCCCTCACACTCGGATTTGACTAAACCGGTCTTGCTTGGAAGGCGGCGGCAAAACTGACTTATGTCACCCTTTCAGTCATCACCAGGCCCACCACCACCACCACGCGCATCTTCCCGCCGAACAGCTTGGTGCCACTGGCAACACGCCATTCAAGAACGTCAAGGGCGCTGCTGCGGCGGTCCCATCTCCTACACCCGTTCGTGCTGTTCACCACCATCACCATGCCCCGCCGCGGGCCTCTGCCCAGACGCCCAAGCAGCCTGCGGTGACAGCCGCGCCGCCGAGCCCTGCCATAGTGATTCTTCCCAAACCGAAGCAGATCATCAGCTCCGTGGCTGTCATGGCCAGTGTTGCCGACAGACCGAGGCAACACATTGGCGATGTGCTATACGAGGTGTCATTGGAGCCTGCGCGTGTTCACGATCCCGCCACCGGCAGGCCACCCAAAATGCCCTTCAAGTCGACACCTAAGCCGCTACCGATGGCATTGATTAAGGGTCGCGAGAACTGCACAGTCACAGTCAAGATCAGCAAGGCTCACTTGACCCCGACGGCGCGTGAGGAGATCACGTCGCGCAGGGCGCTATGGGGCACCGACGTCTACACGGACGATTCAGATGTCATTGCGGCTTGCATACACGGTGGTTGGTTCCGCGGCGAGTGGCCTGAGGACGTCAACGTTGACATGCTGGGCTTGTATCCCGAGGAGCCGCCTCGGCCATCGGGGCCCAACGGCAAGGGACCAGGGAGCAGGAAGGCTGCCCAGCAGCCGCACATGACCAGCGAGGCACTACCAACACCGGACGTCCTCACGGAGCCCCTCAAGACGGGTCCGGTCAATGTTCCGCCAGACAAGGACCTGCACGTCACCGTTCTCATCCTACCGAAGCTGCAGCTCTACGCGTCCACCGTGCGCTACGGCATTAAGAGTCGCGAGTGGGGGAGTGCAAATAGAGTGCGAGGATCCTCGATGGCTGCCGACGACTACTCGCACAACCCCCGGCTGACAGCATCGCACGACGGCCTCAGCTTCAAGGTGCTGGGTATCCGGTGGGTGACCAACGGAGCAGGGGCTCAGTCGCGCATCAGGGGCGCGGCGCGGCGCGAGCGTATGAGCCGCGCGCTGCGTGAATTGTCCCTCGGCACGGGCGCGGGACTCAACTTTGGTGGCTTCTCGGGGCCGACGGGCGGCAGCCCAGGTCAGCGTGCCGCTGGCGCCAAGGCCGTCGCGGAGCTCAAGGCAACCATCGCGAAGGACCAGGAGGCCGCCGTCGCAAATGGCGAAACAGACGGCGGCGGCGAGAGCGCGTCCGCAACACCCAAAGTGTCCACGCCCGACGAGGGCGACAACGAAAACCAGCCTACGGCCGCTGATGTTGCCATGGGAGATGACGGCGAAGGCAGCAAGTCGGCCAGCGACACAGCCGCCGTTGTTGCTGTTGTTGAGGAAAAGTCGCCCACTGACGCGGGTACTGAGTCGGGACCTGTGAAGGCTACCGAGGCAGCAGCAGCAGCAGCTATTTCGGACGCTGACGTCTCGATTGATGCTCCTACCGCTGCCAAGGAAGCCACGCCAACTTCCGCGGCGGCTTCGCCGGCGGTCGAGAGCAAGGAGGCAAAGGCGGCCGAAGACGTGTCAATGGCCGACGCTGGCGAGCCCAGCGCGCCGAGCGAAGCTGCCGAGGTTAAAGAGTAGGAGACCAAGAATTCGTCCGGTAACTGAATTTTTTTTTAATTTTTTTGCCGGATCTCAGTCTTTTTTTTCTTTCTCTCTTGGACCTTATCTCGATCTGTGCGGCGGCGTGGCGCAAAGGCCCAGCGCTTCCTGGGGGATTACGACAACTGGCTGGTTTTATTGTTGTACGTAGTAACCGTACCCATCACGAAGTGGAATTGTTATCTGTGGGATGGCGGGTTCTTTTTATTTGTGCACAGCGAACCTGGGCGGCGCCCTCTACAGCGTAATTATATACCCTCCGGATTAATTTTGTAAAATTACTGTTTACAAGAATGCGCTCTGTGAAAAGATGCCCACTTGCTTAACCTTGATCTACAACCTCGACGTGCCGACGCCTTCTGCTGTATAGGTAGGATCTAGTTCTTATTCGTACACTTCGATCCTTTTCCTTCTTCTCTTCTTTTTCTCCCCGTGGTCAGAAGTCGGTCACCCTCCCGTTGAAGCTGTAGTCGCTCTTGGCGCCCCAGCGCAGCGGCTCGTTCTTGGGCCCGCCCACCTCGCCCGTCTTGGGGTTGACGTCGCCGTCGAACTCGGGCGGGGCTCCGCGCCGGATGCCGCCGGACGTGGTCGCTTCGGGCTCTTCAGGTGCCGCAGCAGCGGCAGCAGGTTCTCGTTGTGAGTCAGGGACGATGGCGTCGCCCACGGATGCGGCCTCGCGCTGCAGGCGCTCGAACTCGGCCTGCTCGGCTGCGGGGAGGCGCGGCGGGGACGGGCCGGGGGTGAAGGTTGACGAGGGCCGAAGGAGGGATAGGGAGAGGCGGGTGGTCGCGAGGGGGCGGCGGATGGTGCGTAGGAGGAGGCGCATTTTTTGCGGGCTGTTCTTGGAAGTCTTGCGTTTGGATGTGGGAGCGTTGAGGCGGGCTGCTTTGGGGTTGTTCAAACTATGTCTCGGGGCTGCTTGTGGCGATGCGTCGGTTCCCGAGGTTGCTTTCAGCGCGGGCTTGACGATTGATGACGACTTCAACGGTCAATGCATTAAGCCCCACAGGGCAGGCTCACTGGAAAAATGGGGATCACGCCCCGCCAATCGAATTAAGGTTAGACAACTGGAGGCCTGTATGTATTGCTCTACGTGTGCCCCCTGTACACCACACCAATTTCCCATCACTCAACGCCTCACAAAACACCCTCAGAGTGCTTCACCACCTCGCCGCCCATCCTCTCGGCAAAGGCCTCGTGGATCCTCCTCCAGTGCTCCTCGTACTGGCCCCTGAAGACGTTGACGAGCATCTTGTTGCAGTTGACGCCGACCTCCTGCACCAGCACCACGTTGACGGTGGCGTCGTCGCTGCCGCCGCGGATGACGATGCGGCGGTCCGACTGCACGTCGAGCGCGGCCTTGAGGCACACAAACAGACCGTCCTCGATGCTGGTGACCTGGTAGTGGTTGACGGCCGTGGCCTTGCCGGGCAGCAGCCGCGCGAACCGCGCCGGTATCCGGTCCGTGACGGCGTAGCACTGCGTCGACCCGACGGCCGCCGCCTGCGCGTCGGCCGGCAGCTGTGTCATCCCGCCCTTGGGCATGTCCTCGGGCTCGTACGACTCCAGGTTCGGGTCCTGGTGGATGAAGAAGTCGTGGTCGTGCAGCACCTCGATGGCCCGCTCCCGCGTCACGCCCGAGATCTCGCTCGAGACCTGGAAGCTATCGTTTGTGCGGAAGACTGTTTGTTTGCTAGAGTGGTTAGCATCTGGGACTTTTCTTTTTTGACTGAACCTGGGGACTTGATGGAGATTCAGGGGTGAGCCCTACAGCCCATCTTGTCTGCTGGTTGCCGATGACTCGGGAAATCTGCGTAGACAAAGGTGTTTGATGCTGGCCGATGAGGTTGCCCAAAGGCTTTTGCAATAATCAAATGCTCCAGGGGTTGTCGACAAAGAATCCGGCTGGGCTATCTGCTCGAGTATCCTGGGAAAGAAGCATCGGCAAATCCCAAGAGCCGGATCACCTGCGATATTTGAACTCGCCGATGGTCTGCGTCCAGTGTCACAACGGTCGTCGTTATCACCGGCTGTTTTCTCCCCGATGTACGTACGCGCGTGCGAAGAGCGTATAAAAACATGGGAACACCGTAATACAAGGTTTGTTTCAACAGCTGCATCCCAGCACTCGGCTCACTCGAGCCGCATCTGCGGAGCCATGCCCGAATGCCGTTGGTCCTGAACCGAGCGCTGCCTGTGCGCTACCCAAGACACGGAATACGGTCGAGGCGGACTAAGCACTCTGTCGAACTCGAGGCGCATTTGCACCAGTGTATCCTCACTAGCGCCACTGGAGACAGATACGAAAATCCGGACCGTCCCGTGTTGATCTGGCATACGACATTCTCTACGCATTCGAGCTCGAGCCTTGGAAAAGACGGAGCAATCCAGTCGGGGATGGTCAAAGATATGAGTCTTGGTTCTCATTGAATCCCGATCTATGAACGCCAAGCAATCCAACCGAAAGCAGAATGCTGCGAAACCGAACCTCCCATTGAAACCATAACGCCATTTAGAAGACCCAAGAGACGAAGGTCGGCCACTGAGATAACAAAATCATGCCCGCCTCGGAGTTTTGTCTGCTCTGGCCCTCCGAGGTTATTAGCTGAGCATCGCCAGCTACCAACAACTTATCAACTAGCACGCAGTCCACAAGTGATGGAATTTCTCCTAATTATTGTGGGGGCCCCAGTTCCAGGTCGACACCTCCCTTTTCGAGGTTTCCTCCGCTGCGGGCCGCCGCTCCGCCGGCACTGGTGCTCCTGTGGGCGTAAGCCATGCGGAGCGCGAAAAAGCTCTGGAGCACTGCGATGACCCACTGCAGCGCCTCGACAGAGATGCCCCGGTATAGCACCCTCCCGGACGCCGACGAACCGCTGCCGTGGACCGTGGTGGCGGCGTACTCGAGCGCGGCCGACGTTTGCGTCGTCGCCAGGGCCACCATCAGCGAGCCTGCTGCGCTGCCCCACAGGAGTGCCATGAGCACGCGTCGCGCCATGACGTAGGGCCGGCCGCCGCCGCGGCTTGCCAGGCGCGCGAGCAGCACCAGGGCGACGAGGCCGAGGACGAAGAAGATGGCCGTGGCCGGCAGGAGCGGGTTGGAGATCTTGGACTGGATCACCTTGGCGGTCGAGAGCAGCTGCGTTGCGGCCTGGCCCTTGGCGGATGAGAGGGTGCTGTTGGAGGAGGTGGTACCGTTGCTGTTGCTGTTGGAGTTGAAGAAGCGCTGGGCCAGCGACTCTCCCGTCTGGCCGACGGCTGAGGTGCAGGCCGTAGGGAAGTTGTCGGCCGTGAAGCACATGCCGAAGTGGCCGATCCGGACCGTCATCTCGCCCGTGCCGTTGCTATTCTGGACCAGGGAGACGAGGTTCAGGTTCGGGATGCCAGGAGAGGTGCCTAGGCATCCGGTGAAGCAGAGAACTGATGAGGTGGAGGTCGGAAGTCAGCATCAGCACAGAATATTCCGGGACTGGGACCAAATGAGGGGCAGCAACGTACTGTAGAAGAGAATTATGGGCAAAGGGAGGAAGTAAACAAAGTAGTCGAGCAGCGGAAGGCTGGACCTGAGCCCTGGTTGTTCGCCGGGAACATCAGCGCCGCCGTTCTTCCGGGCCTGGTGCTTCTTCCAGGCCATCGCGGCGACCTTCTTGAACAAGAAACCCCAGAAAACCATGTTGACGATGGTTGGTGAATCGTTAGGGGAAGAGATGTGGCGTGTGAAGAGTCTAAGAGTTGGGATTTATGCGCGTCGTTGATGGGATATAAGGTCGTGTGATGGTGAAGTAGATTGTGTGGTGATTTTTGTGTGTAGATGGACGACGGTTGGCGGGTGCCAGATGGTATATGAAGAGGTAGGAAATTATCACTAGCTGCGTCAAGCAGTGTCGAATAGGAGTAATAAAGACGGCAAGGAAAACACAAAGGGAAGAGAGAAGGGAAAAGATGACTGCGATGAAACAGTAGCGAAGATGCTGGCTTGACAAGAACAATGGCGGGAACAATGGCAGGGCAGAGAGGGTGTTATTTAAAACCAAACGCCAACCATTGTAGCGACTCTATTCAAGCCATCGTCCGCAATTGAGCGAGCCAAGACCCACCAGACTCGGCTGTGTGGGGCAGAAAACATTTGTAAGTCTCCATGAGAAATTCTACAGGCGCGCGGGACGACCAGACGTTTTGGTTTGGCCGCGCCCCCTGAAGCCGCGATCGATTGGATCTCGACGCACGGCGCTTAAGCCTCAGACGACGACGCTCCACCACCGCCCGTGGCCTGCTGCCGCCAACCAATTGACCCCAATCAGACGACGGCGACGAGGGAATCCGTCCTACCGGTGCTATTTTGGCACGATTGGGTCTTGGTGGTTCGGTTCTTTTTGGTCCGGTGTTGGTCGGGATGGATGACGAAGGATGGAAATAGACGCGCCGAGACGAAGAAGGCTGCTATAGGTATCCCGTGTTCTTTGGTGTCTTTTACTAATTCTTAACCTGACGAAGCAGGGAACATCGCGAAAAAGCCGAGTCTCCACGGCCCGACCGGCGATTACACTGTCGGCTTCCTATGTTGCCCCCATGGAGCCGAGTCTTATCAGCGGTACTGAGCAATCATGTCTGTGGCATTCTGCTACCTAAATACATAAAGCTTCTCCATGAGGGCCATGCCTTGTTTCGTGAACTAGCTATCGGACAGTGAATAATCGGCCCCTAGGGAGCAGATTCCGAAATGACAAAAAGACCAGTCTAACAGCACTTGCCGCGTGATACTGATCATACAATGATGACCATGAGCAGCAGACGAGGCTGCCCTCACTGCGGCCTTATCAATGCAACGGCAGCATCTACCATCTAGTAGTCGTCTAGATGCGTCGTGTTAAACAGCCTGTTTCCAGTGTCGGTTCCCCCGACGCCCTTGTACTTGTTTTCCGAGATCCTCAGCGCCACGACCTGGACGTTGCCATACTCAGCGAGCCTGTCCCGCATGTTCGGCTCCTTTTCGTGAAGCACGGCGCCGCCGCCCATCGTCTGGCGCGGCGGGGGCACCGACATCTTTTCCTCTCGCCGCAGCTCCACGGCGTCTGCCTGCACGACGCCAGCCACGATGATGATGCGCACTGCCCAGTGGAGCTTCCGGATGGCGTGCACAAAGTCGAGCATGCTGGCGCCGCTGTTGACTACCGAGTCAACGGGCAGCACGCACACGACGCCGCGCAGGTGCTTCGCCTGCACGTCCTCGGGCTTGTGCGCGTGCAGGTACGTGGCCCTGGGGAAGACGTCGAACACGCCCTGGGCCATGGGGTCGCCGCCGCGCATGAGCGACACGATCAGCGTCTTGTCCTCATGCAGGAGCCTGAATCCCTCCGTCGTCCTCGCCTTACCGCCGTCGCCGTTGCTTCGGGAGACGTGCGGGATGGCGAACCGCTCCAGGCCGAGGATCTCGGGCAGGACCTGTAAGGCCAGGTACTTGCCGGCAGCCCGGTGCGCATGCTGGAGCTCCCGGCCGCTCGTGCCCGCGTCCCTCATCGGCGTCGACAGCAGCCTGGCCGCGGCCGAGGCGGTCGAGTCGTGGATCGGAACCAGCGGCCGCAATGCTCTCGCCTGGCTGGTGCGCGATGGGAATATCAGATCAAGGGTCTTGGGGTCCGTGAGGCTGACAAGGGGCAGCCATGGCATGATTGCCTGCTCCTGTTCGGGGGAGGTGGTGGCCGTGTCGGGCTCGCTGCTGTGCTTCGACGGCGGCAGCTCAACGCGGGACAGATACGAGCATGCGCCGAACCGATCTTTGTAGGCATCGATGGAATGCCAGTCAAGGCCGCCGGTTCCAGAATACATCCTGATCTCCTCCTCCATCCTCTTGCTCATGGCGCTGCCCTGCCTGGCCTTGTCGATGACCACAAAAGCACGGCGCGCCGTCTTCAGCATCGGGATGTCGACGGGGCTGTCGCCGAACGCGCAGACGTTGGATCCGACGGCGCGAGACTCTATGACCTCGCCGGCCTCGGCGTCCCAGTGGCCCGCAATCCATCGGACCACATCGGCCTTGGTTTCGGGGTGGACGAGGACTTGGTCCCCGCCGTAGTGGCGGCCAGCGCCCACGAGCCATATCATAGGCGTGAACTCGTCGGGGTCAAGGACGGCCTCTCCGCCCTGGCACCGGAAGCCCTCCCGCTCCAGCACCAGCTCCCAGATGCGCCGCAGGCCGCAGGTGATGACGACGGGCACCACGAGCGGGTCGTTCACGGCCCTCTGGAGCAGCGAGATGAACTCCGGCCGCAGCTCGACCCGCGACGCCACCGCGGCGCAGTGCGACTCGAACTTGTCGTTGTCGCCCATCCCGACCGCCTCCTCGTACAAGAGCAACGCCTGGACGAATGCTCGCGGGGTATAACCCAGCGGGCCGCCAAAGACCTGCTTCAGGACGGGAACTTTCTTGTTGTTGCTGTCGCTATTGCCTTTGCCGTCGTCACCCTCGTCGCAGGCCATGCCCACGGGCGCCTCGACCATCTCCCAGAACATGTTGCCCGTGTCCTGGGCCGACAGCGTCCGGTCTGCGTCAAATGCGAGGATCTTGACGTGGCTCTTGTACACGCCCGGCATCTCCTCCTCGTAACTGACGCTCGGGTGCCTACCAAGCACGGATTTGATTGCCAGGAGGTTCAGCATGCTGGACTCGGACTGCCTGATGAACTCGAGCAGGGAGTACACGCGCCGGCCCGGGTCTTCACCGTCGGCGGCAGCGTCGACGACGGTGAAGACGACGCCGTGCTCCCGACACCGCCGGCGCAGCTCCTTCTTCTCCGTCTCCTGCCACTCCCCGAGCGCCTCCACGCTCAGCGGGGCCCGGGAGCGAGTTTTGTCGGACGCGCGTCGGGCCGCGATGGTCTTGGGCGGCACGGTGACGTAGATGATGTGCGTGTACGACTCCCAGTCCGCCGGCGTGTGCACACTCTGCAGGTGCGGGTGCGGATGCGGATGAGCCGTGGGCCAGGGTCCGTCGTCGTCGCTGGCGTCAGGGGCCAGCATGTAGTGCCCAACCACCACGACGGGCTCGAAGCTTTCCCGGGCATGCCTGGCGACGCCCTTGATGACGGACTGGCGCCACTTCTTCTTCTCGTCCGCGCCGAGCTTCTTGAAGGCGGCGAGGCCTCCGGGCACGGCGGCCGCGATGAGCTCGGAGCCCTCCTTGAAGCTGAACGGCGCCGCATCGGGAAGCAGCGACAAGTCTGTTGGGCCGCACGGGGTGGATGGGGGGCCGGAGTGCATGAATTCTTGTAGGTCCTTCAGGTCTTCGGCCAGCGTCGTCTTTCCTGAGCCGGAGATGCCGTAGAGGCCTATGACTGGAACCGATGGATAGGGTGGCGGCATGGTGGAGATTTGGCTTGTCGAAGCCAATGGGATGCGACTACCTAGGAAGCCGCCTCCTAAATAGAGAGGTAGGTGGGTGGAAGATGGGAGATATCCAGAGCCTTGGATTGTTGGATGAGTCTATCAAGAAGTGGGGTTGGTAGAGGCAATGGATAAGGACAAAGCTGATTGTGCTGAGAGGTTCTTGAAATTTTCAACAAAGACTCTTCCGTCAGGCGGCAGCTAGCGGGCCCTCATTTATACGCTGGTCGCCGTCATGGGGCCAGTGTTTGTGGACGTGACAGAATCAGTGTTTGCAGAGGTGACATCTCGCAAGCAAATAAGTTGAATCACAACTATGACCAACCGGGCAAACTTGCAGAGGCGACATCTCGCAGGCAAATAAGTTGAATCACAACTATGACCAACTGGGCAAACTGCAGAGATGACGAGTGCCGCAATGGGCATAAAGTGCGAGGCTTTTCCTCGCCATTTTTGTCTTTACCAAAATCGTTCGTTGCCTTGCATTAACCACAAGCTTCTCAGCCGGTCTGATGTATATAAGATTGCGAATCAATATCGAAACCACGCTTGTGGATGATAACGATGATGATGATGATAACGGCGACGGCGACGACGTCCTCCATACCCTGCGGTGGCTGGGGCGGGCGTACGGCGCCCTGCAGGCGGAGAACCGAGACTTCCCGGGAGAGGATCCGGGTCCTGGAGTAGGAGAGGACCGACTAGGCCGAGCGGATCGCCGAATACGAGGTGAAGTCGGCGCCCGCAGGGACTTGTCCGCCCTCCTAAACGACGCCGCCCGCGGGATGGGATCGACGATGGCGATAAAGATGATGGTTTCTCTCTTTGAGATTTTTGTTTGGTTGTTTTTTTTTTTTTTTTTTTTTTTGTGTCAATATCAAAAACTACGCTTGTGGCTCCTCGTTTCCAGATGCTCCCACATCCACTGTCCCCGCCGCTCAGCGATATCATGCGAGCCGCTTCCACACGTCGATGGACGGAAGGATGGCTGCAGACTCAATCTCCACCCGCTGCACAGTCAAGCCGGGAGTTGTCAGCGGATGGTGTAGCACGAAGCTACGCGGCCGAGCCGGGCCCGGGCCAGCCCAGCGAGGGCTTTGCAAACACCCACGCCCGAGGCCAGAATTTTCATCTTTGGTCTGGCGGCATGCCTCCGGCTTCGATCAAATAGTTGACCTGACCAACCAACAACTACTTATCTACTCGCGCCATCCTACATCCTGTCGCGGCACGCCTCCTTTCTTTCATCTTACCCATCAGACCAATATCAGAAATTTGGCCACCGTCTTGTTATTTCTCAGGCATCACCCTATAAATACTTGACCTCTCTTCCACTTCCCTGCCTTAGCCGCAGCAGACACCAAGCAACCCTCCAATCCCAGCCATCCACTCTCCCAAACCCTCCTCACCATTGCCTTCTGGAGCCGATGACGGGCAGGGCAGTCCTAGGAACTCCCAGCTGCCCTTCGAGAAAACATTCCGCGTCGGCCTTTTCCATCAACAGTCAGGACAGACGAGCTCTGTGCAACGCAAGCCCGTAACGATATCAGCAGCATCTAGTCGCCTGTCGCGCAGCCAAAAATCATCCTTCAAGCCCCTATTTCCACTATGCGCCTTCGCGTCGTGCGCGCGGTCCTCAGCCGTTGGCACTCCTACCTTGCCCTCCCCCGCCAGACGCCTGCCTCGTGGCACCAAGACAGGCTGAAAGAGGAGCTGCGGGAGCTCAGAGAGGCAAGGACGCTCGCGGAGGCGGTCAGCGAGGCCAGCGATGTCGTCTTCACCATCAGCCGGGCCGAGCACGAGGGGTTCGGCAACGACAGCAGCATCTCGACGAACGACTTTCTCGGCCGGCTCCCCACGTTCTGGGCCGCGGCCGTCATCCTATATATGCTCTACAAATTCACCATGCGATGGTCGTTCTACCGAGTGACGGCGTACGCCTGCGGACTGAGAGGGGAGCGGCTCGACGCCGTTCGGGACGTCATCAACCCCGCAAAGCTGAACAAGATGGACAAGGTGGCGAGGCGGCATGGTCTGGAGCCGAGCGAGTTTCGGCGTGTGGGAGCGGTGGTGAGGCGCGTGTGGCCGCTGCTGCCGTAGGAGAACTGACGGCAGCCTGGGCGTCGGCGAGGACGCGAACGTCCACCATCTGAAGCAAGCCTTTGAGACCGAAGATGCCGACGCGGGCGGGGGCTTACACCGCCCCGGCCTGGTTACGCCGGCATTGGCCGCCGGACAGTCGGGGCCGGATCACTAGCCGCGGGCGCGGCAGGTCCCGGCTCATTCTTCTCCATAAGGGCCCTAGCGGGTTCTCAAAGATAATGTTGGGCCTGGCCCTTCTACCTAGCAGCGGCCCCAGCGAGTTCTCAAGTCAACGCCGGGCTCGGCCGACTCGGGTACGACCGGGGAGCGGGTGCGATAGCGACGGACGCCTCGGGGCGGCTCCCCGTCGACGCAAATGGTTAGGGCCAGGCCAGCGCGAGTCAAAGCACTTGTCGGAGCAAGGCTCGACCAGGAACGATGGAGAGGGCAGCGGGAAACCAGTTCTCACGACCGGGGTGTGGTGTGCCCATCTATTCTGATGCCAAAGTACCCACCTTCTATCTGCCACCACGACCGGTCCAGAGACGAAGACGCCACAGACACTAGGTAGTTGGATGCAATAAACATAACTGCCACGCCTGGAAACCTGCTGTTCTTTGACGAGCTTTGCAAGTCCATTTGATGCGACCAGGTGCTGGCAGCAAGCGGAACCCAAGAGAGCCCAAGCGGTCCACGTGCTCATGGCGTCAAGGCAGAGCGTCTTCGCCTTCTATGTTGTTTGCCGGTGAACGGTGTTGTTGTTGACAAACCCAGCCAGTTGTTTTTGTTTGCATATCGAGTGCTGACCGGAGCCTCGTAACATGACGGTCGGGCAATGTCAGTTGAACGCAGACGCTGGCACGGCTGGCATTAGGTGTATGTGGCTCTCATAACGCGTGGGCTGAACCAGAAGGACCACCAAACAAGCCCCGTCTCTGCTTTATGCCGAAGAAGGTTATTCTCGGGCCAGGGCGAATGTGGATAATGTAGGTACCTCGGTATTGAGTAGACGCATGTTCCTCTCGAAACGCCCAGGCCAGATGTTTGAGGGCAGGATGGGAGACTGCCGAGACGCTAACGAGAGCCGAGAAGACTGCTTTCATGAGGGCTACAATACAGCCACTCTATCTCGTACAGAAAGGAATCCGCATGGGACGGTAATCCCAGCTGTCCAGCCAGAAGGCAGTCGGGTTTGGGTTGTCTGGTGCCGAATGTGGGGGAAGACGAGACGATAAAAGACGGCTGTGCTCAGGGGGCGCGTTAGGGAGCACTCTCAACTCTGTCTTGATTCTGGAAGCATTCCGCGACGGCAGTCCTGACGCGGGAGGAGCAGGGCTTGAACTGGTGGGGTATCTTATTAGAAGAGCGAGCCGAGCAACGCGTGGGAGAAAATTGCGAGGTAAGAATACAAATCAAATCCTCCTGAAAACGCGGCAAATGCGACACGACGAAACCAGGCTGCCTTGCTTTTTGCACCTTTTACATACCCCACAGCGCACACGCCACGCGCTGCCTGGCAAAGTCGCCCTAAGCGCCAGCAGCGGCTGCCCAGTGGGGTCAAGTGGATTCCCTCCCGGGAGGCCTGCTGTTAACGCACAGGGTGCATGACTCGGACGTCAACACCAACATATCTCAAGTGGAAGGCTGCAACGCAAGCTTGCGGCTCCCAATTGCAACCTCTTCGGGAAGTGGCAGACGTTGGCGCCCCGAACGATCAAGAGCCTGGGCTGCCCTTGTTGGCGAATTAGAAAAAAAAGAAAGAAAAAAGAAAAAGAAAGAAAAAAGAAAAAGAAAAAAAAAGAAAAAGAAAAAAAAAAAAAGAAAGAAAGAAAAAACCATCAGAAAAACATCAACGTCAACGTCAACAAGGATCTGCGTGATTTCTCGCTTGCGAAGATCAGCCCGCACCCAACAGGGCCATCTGCCGAGCCCCAGCATTCTCCGACAATAGACGTCGCCTAAAGTACAGAAGCATAAATATCGCAGCCGAGTTCCTTTTTATGAGACGTGAGGCGGTGCTCTCTCGGGATCGGGAACTGGTGCCCATGGTTCTCGTGAAACCGGTATCCCCTGCCGACGATTACCGATCAGCACCAGGGCAGGCCGCCAAGTGAGCCTGGACAGCTATCAGCATCTATCTGGCACAAACAACATGCTCCATCAAACCGGACGCGCCGATTAATGGAGCCCGGAAGTGCGGGTGGTGGCGGTCGCCAGCAAAGCTTGGAGGCTAAACCATGGAATATGGATGGTGATCGATGATCCAGAACCGGACAGCGTCGATGGCATGATCACAGCCGGACGTTGGAACCCAATGCCACGGCTGTTCTTCCCCTGCAGCAGCCTCAAGCTGGTCGTCCGTCGATTCAATATATAAAATGCGTCGTCTGACCTTGATTCCGTGGCGGTTTAGCATCTTCTCCCCCTCACCCACATCATCTCATCTAGATTCTTCAGTCATCTCTTCTTTTCTCAAGCTCAGGCAGCATTCAACCGGCAGGCCGAGTACGTTCAAACAACCGTTCATTTTTCCATCCTTTTTTAGCCACCCAGGAACACACTCCACCCACCCCCACGCGGCCTTGAAAAAAAAAAGAAAAAACAACCTGTATTCTTCGTTCCAAACTTCTTCACAATGGTCAACGCCAAGAACACGCTCCTCCTGGTCCTGGCTGGGTCGGTCTACGCCAGCCCCGCCAGCTGGAGCGGCAAGATGGCCAGCAAGAGCGGCCTCGTCTCCCGCAACTCCGATATCTGGGCTCGCGAGATGGGCGCTGGCGATCCGGGCCAGCCCGCCGCCCCGGACGCGGCTGCTCCTCTCATGCCGCCTCCCGCCGCCGGCGGTGGTGCGGCTCCTCCTGAGGGCAAAGGCAAGGACGACGGCAAAAAGAAGGGGAATGATGGCGCCGCCGCCGTTCCCCCGGAGAACAAGAACAAGGGTAACGAGGACGGTCTGAAGGGTAAAGAAGCCGCCGGCAAGGGCAAAGAGGCCGCCGGTAAGGGCAAGGCCGCAGCAAAGGGCAAGAATGCCGCCGCGCCGCCTCCTCCGCCGGCCAATGGTGCTGCGCCGCCGATGCCTCCTCCTCCGCCGGCCAATGGCACCGCACCGCCTATGCCTCCTCCTCCACCGGCCAATGGTACCGCCCCTCCGGCCCCGCCTCCTGAGGGCAAGGGCAAGGGGAAAGGGAAGGGCAAGGGCAAGGACGCCGGCCCGCCGCCCCCTCCCCCGGGCAACGGCACCGCTACCCCGCCTCCCCCGCCTCCCCCGGCCGGTGATGGTGCTGCTGCTCCCGTGCCGCCGCCTCCCGCCAACAACGCCGGCATGAACAGTACCTTGCCCGCCGGTAACGGCACCAACAACGAGGGCGGGGTCGTCGAGGGCGACAACAACAACGGCACCGGCACCGGCACCGGCACTGGCACCGGCAATAACACCGCCGACGAAGGCGCCGTGGTCGAGGGCGGCAACGAGAACAGCAACAGCAACGGCGATGTCGTCGACGTGGAGAACTCGCGCCTGCGTCGCTGGTTCAACCAGCAAAAGTCACGCATGCTGCAGAGACGCACCGCCAGGGCTGCCGAGTCGGCACCCCTCTACTAGAGGACGGTCCCAAGTGGACGCATTCTTGGCAGAGCCAATTCTGAGCTGTACCTCGGGCCAAGACGCCGAGTGCCTACGGATTGTTTTCATTTCACGTGCGTATCATTGCAGTAGAGCTTGTTTCGACTACTTGTGAAAGGAGATGGCGAAGGTTGCAGAGACGAGGCGGCGCATTGTATGGATACGTAGGCTGCAAAAGGTTCGGCTATAGATTGGATACCAAAGGGTTCGGGTTCGGTTGTTTATATGTAACATCAGTACCAGATGGGGTGCTTTTCCATGGGTGCTTTTCCATGCCCACAGACAGGGACAGGGACGGCCGTCTTCTGCCTGCTTTCGGTCCGATAGGATGGTAGGCTGTGCTGTTCTCGGGAGCCCAGAACCGAGGCAGCCAGCAGTCGAAGGGGATCGATCGATTGGCTCATGGGGTGGCAAGTTCTCCCGGTTTCCGCTCCTTTCGCTCGTGTGTGTTGAATTAGATCGAGTTCCTCTGGCCTATGATGCTACGTCTCGGTCCTCGTTTGGGTCGGCACGTGTTATTGTCAATCAAGTTTTGTTGGTTGTGACGCAATTTCCTGCCCAGCGGCGTTTGTCCAACCAACCGTATGATTGAATGCTGTCCGACAAGTTGCCTTCCCAAGTCGGGCAGGTGCACCGAGGCCCGACATTTCCAATTCCGCCATAAAGGCCCCGCCTCCGGCCAACATTGGCCAGAACGCGCTCGACCCGCCGAAAGCCACACCGACGAGGCTCCACCCGGTGAGACCCACACAACCACCCCCGCCCTCACAAGCCAGGGGGAGGGGAGGGGAGCACCGCCTCCAGTTTCCATGCATCATGGAAAAACCGGGCCATCCGAGGTCCATCCGGCCCTCTCACGCCTCCAGAATCCATGTGCATAAACAAGACCCGCTGGCATCCCGGGCCACCCATGCTGGACTCAAGCTCTAGCCAAGCCCGCAAGACCTCGAATCTGGTCCGGTTAGCGAGATGAGGAAGTGCGGGGGAATAGCAGACGATCTATGGGTCGTTGTTGGGTGGCCAACAACGCGGGGAATGGATATGAGGTGTGGGTGGAGTTGCTCGCTCTCTCTCGCGCTCCTTTTGCCTTGGACTGGCAACTCCCTCGCAGGTTTACATACATGCGCCGCAAAAAAAGCCTGGGATGGTCCCTGGCAGATCCCTCTCACCTTGCCGTGCCAAGTTTGTTCGTCAGTCGATGGGGCCAATAAACCCATACGCCTTACGTCCCCTGGCCCTCGGCGGTAATATCGAAATCAATGCCACCCCAGGGTTGTATCGTCGACACAGCCGCGGGCCGGCCAAACCAGCCACCGAGCCGGCATATAAGACTGTTGTATTGTTCGTCTTTGCCGGCCCTTTCTTCTCTCTCATCCTCGACACTCAGCTATATCTTCAAGGAACCTTTTTCCACACTCGCTGACATCGTTCGCTCGTTAGTCGATCCAGCCCTTTTTACAACACTCTCGCTCATACTTTTTTTGTTTTCGACAACACACACACACTGCAAAAATGAAGACCTCCACCTTCATCCTCGCCGCCTCGGCCGCCCTGGTCGCCGCCCAGGACATCAAGCCCTTCATCCCCGTGTGCTCCCACAAGTGCCTCCAGGACGCCGCCGCCTCGGCCAGCACCTGCAAGCTCGAGCCGCTCGACGGCAAGTGCATCTGCGAGCCCGCCACCCTGGAGAAGATCTCGGGCGCCGCCGTCAGCTGCGTCATTGCTGCCTGCGGTCAGGATGTTGCTATCGGTATATCTTTCACCCATCCACTTCCCTTCCCATTTCTGCTCTTATATAGCACATCGTCGAGCAGTTTGACTGACCGAGACAAACCTCACCGCCCACAGGCCAAGTCCTCCCCGGCTCCAAGAAGTACTGCGAGTCCGTCGCGGCCGGCGGCGGTTCGGGCGGTGGCAGCGGCACCTCGGCGGCCCCGACCTCGGCCCCGACCTCCAAGCCGCCCGCCAGCTCCCCCAGCTCCCCGGCGCCGCCGCCGACGTCCGCGGCCCCGACCACCACCCCTTCGGCCCCCTCCAAGCCCGCGACCAGCGGCGGCGCCGGGTCGGCCAAGCCCACCAGCCCCATGCCGCCCGCCGGCAACGGCACATCCACCCCCAGCGGCAGGCCATCCAGCCCCGCCGTCCCGGCCGGCGCCGCGTCCGCCTCGGCCGGCTTCGTCGGCCTGCTGGTCGCCGTCGGCCTGGGCATCTTTGCTCTGTAAGCGGGCGAGACGGAATGTGGGAGCAGTGAGACGCTGGAGGAGACACCGTTTCGGACGGGAAGTCTTGGGTGGATGCTGTTTATGTCTTCGTGTACCTACCTCGTCAATGGGATTCTTGGTTGTAAAGGCTGGTTGCCAAAACCCGGGGGTGGCTGCTTTAATACGGTATTTTTTTGGCTTTGAGCTAAAACTTTGGCCGCAAAAAGGCCGATAATAATATCTGTGTCGAGCATTTGCTTGGGTCGAACTGTGCTCCGTATGCTGCAACAACGCAAAATGGAACCACGTGGACGCCGTGAACCTCGATGGGCGGTAAACTGTGTCCCCACGTGGATGCCAGAATCAGCGGCCTGTTTATGACTTCCTGTGAGTTGGTTTGTCAAGCTACTATTCATTCCCGATCAATGACGTCGATTCTCCTCCACTCGTGTTGTTGTCCACACGGCCGACGCGGGCGAGCCGCAGGGACGGCCTCGGCCGAGCGCCGCTCCTTGTTTGAAGACCACACACACAGCTCATACATCCGGTCCAACGTCCTAGCTGCAACCAAGATCGCCCTGTCGTTGCGTTGCGCTGCGTTGCAAGCCAGGCCAGGCCCTCACTGCCTGGGTCGGATACAGCTGGTCTCTTCATGGCCCGCCCGGTTGTGTCGATCCGATCTGCTTGACGTTTCGCGCGCAGTAATTTTACCCTAACCTCTCAGGAGCAGGACCTGGTTTGCATTAGTTCCAGCCAGCACACAAGCTTGCGTGAGATCCGACTGGCATTTGCAAAATGCAACGTCGTCCACAGCCAAACACAACGACGCCTCGTACTGAGCCCTTTGACCGGTCGGTCCGGCGTCCCATGTTCTGTAGCTGTGCTGATGTTTTTTTTTTTTTTTAACCTTCCAAGCTTCCAACCTCCCAACGGTCCGCAGACTAGCATCTGTTGTTAGTTATGACAAGCTTATGGTATCGATTTATTTTTAACTGCATCAAGCTTTTTTGTTCATCTGTTCATGAGCTCACGCGATACTCGGGCGCCACCAGCACCTGGCCATAACAGTCTTTTGGTCATCGTGGCAAGACTATGTAATAGCATCTATCAATCCACGGATGCAGAGGTAGGCAGAGGGTGATCTTTAGACTCACAGTAGCGGCAATGATTGGTAAATATACACCGCAGGCATACGCGAGCCTCAGTGCTCTGGGAGCCGTGTTCGGACCAAAACCCAGTTCCCCCAAGTCCGCACCGTATTATCCGTGGCGAGCAGAGGAATCCCAAAGAGAGAATCACTTTAAGTCTGTGCGGGAGCGTCACAGCCCGAGTGTCATCGCATAGTTGCTTCCTTGGAGGATGTTTGAAGTTGGTGTAATTTGACGAATCACCGCCTCGTCCATGTCGTTCACACAGCAAAGGCTCGGAAATGTTGACCGAAACTTCCAAAACGAGAGCATTAATACAACATGCATTAACATTTACAAAAAAAAAAAAGAAAAGAAGGAACTTTATCAATAAGGACAGGCAGAAGGTAAAACGTATCAAGCGACTGAAAAGAATGAGAAAAAGCGGTCGGGGCGCCAAGGCACGAAGACGATGCCACCGCTACCCCGACAACAGAGGAGGACGTCCGGCTGGGAGAGCCAGAGTCAACTAACTACAGGAATAATAGGCACACCAATTTGGAACAGACCGTCTACCTAGGCCAGCCCGACCCGGGAAAACAAATGATAGAGCTTAGACCCTGCGACCACGGCCCTGCTGCTGGCCCTTGCCCCTGTTCTGGCCCTGGGCATTGCCCTTGTTCTGGTTCTGGCCGTTGCCCTTGTTCTGGTTCTGGCCGTTGCCCTTGTTCTGGTTCTGACCGCCGTTGCCGCCGTTACCACCGTTACCACCGCCACCATTGTCGGTAACCTCGAACTTGGTGCAGTCTTCCTGGGCACCGCGCTGGGCGACGGGCATGTACACGGGCTGGTGGTTCGATCCGGAGGTGATGGTGCAGCAGCGGAAGGTTCCGGCGGGGAGACCACCCTCGACGGAGGCCGTAACAAGACCGTTCTTGCCGGCCTCGTCGATACCCTTGAAGAAGGCGAAGGTCTTCGCGTCCGGGGGCTGCGAGGGGTTGAGGTTGCCAATGTTCTGGCAAGTGACGTGGACGTGGCCGACGATGACGCCTTGCTGGTTGAGGAACTGGGGCGCCGCGTAGTAGGTGGTGGTCGGGTTGGTGAAGCTGCCGGTCTGCAGGTTGCGGGTCTGGACATCAATGTTGAAGGTCTTGCGCGCCTGGAGCTTGTCGCCCGTCTTCGGGTTGGTGATGATGACCGTGGTCATCTTGTCCACCGACGGGATCTGGCCCATGGGCGTGGTGCTGCACGACCCGCCCTTTTTCTGCAGGCCGTCGGTAATGGCACCCTTGCCAACGCAAAAGTTGACGAAGTTGAAGGGGTCCCTGGTGAATCGGTTAGTAAACCTGTGGCTGAGCCATCTGGCGGGTGTCTTTCCAAGACGGTGGCTTGTTTTGAGGGATCGCCTAGTGACGGGCGATCATGGGACGTGGCAAGGGATGACCTACTTGAGCGACTTGGCCTGGCCCGCCTTGATGCCGTCGGTACCCGGCTCCTGGCCGTCCTTGTTGCTGGCTTTCGAAATAATACTCTGGTCGAGGCAGCCGCCTCCGTTGTTGTTACCGCCACCGCCGCCTCCGTTGTTGTTGTTACCGCCGCCGCCGCCTCCGGCTTTGTTGTTGTTGTTGTTGTTGTTGTTGTTGTTCCCCTTGCCCTGTCCGCCGCCACCGTTACCGCCTCTTGCTGCTCCCTGTCCTCCTCCTCCTCTTCCTTTCCCTCCTCCGTTCTGGCGTGCGATCAACGCCCCCGGTGCGAAGAGGGCATCTGGCTTGGTGATGAAGCCAGCCTCGACCAGGCCCTGGGCGGCCAGGAATGCCAGTAGGATTACACGGGAAAGCATGCTTAAAAAAACGAGCCGGCTCGAGTCACTAAAAGGAGTGTGTGGTTTGGTGGAATGAAAAAAAAAAAAAAAAAAAAAAAGAAACACGAAATTATAAAAGAGAGCAAAGAGGGTGAGAAGGGCGCCGAAAGGAAAGAATGCAAAGACTGAATCAACAGTCCAGCCGACAGGAGAAAAGAAAAGAACCGGCAACGTCTCGTCGCATTAAACCTTCACGAAAGCGCTGCCAAGCAAGGAAAAAACAGCCTCTGGAAACGGCGGGGGCTTATCATCTTCTATGTGGTGGGCGTGCGATCTGGCTGAGCCGCACGGAGGGAGGGCAATGAAGCATTGCGGCGGGACGAGGCCCCACGAGGCGGGGCTTGCCAGGGGTAGGCTGAGACGACACGACAATGTCAGAGGCCCCAGGCCCCCGCCCTGAGAACTTCGAGACGGGCGCCGTGGCCAAAAACGGAAACCTCAGACAAGACACTGACAAGCCAGCGCCGGGGTGTGGCTTGCAGGGAGGTCGGCCGGGTGTTTTGCCATTGGTCTAGTGGAGGCGTCAAGCATTTTTCAAAACGGAAGAGAAATTTGGCAGTGTGCGGGGGGGTGTGGCAGTAGGCTGCTAGTGGTGATGGTGATGGTGATGGCAGGCAGGGCCTTGCATGGAATGGATGGTCCCAAGATTGGATTTTCCATGGGCCATGATTGCGACTGTTGCATGCGGCTTTTTGGTTCTTGGACCGCCGCGGGAAAAAGCGTTGTGCATCCGTCCGCCCACCTACTGACTGGTGCTGCTGCGACATTTGATTGCGTTATCCATCCTTGGTGCATCTCCACCACCGACGACCAAACTAGCAGCTCACGGTCTTGCCCGCCCTTCGCATTGTTTCGTCTTTCTGTCTTCTGCGCGCCTCCATCTTCCGCGTGGCCACAGGCTCCGATGGTCGAGGACGGATGCGCGACGGCGTAAGCTGCTATAGCAAATCATCGAAACGCTGAACCCCGGCTCCACTTGCACCTGCGAAACATCCAACGCGTTGAAACTTTGCGCCCTGCATCCCTCTCGAACTCTTGTCTCATCGGCGGCCCTCCTCCAAGTCTCTACCCAATGCCCCGTTAGGGATGGCACGGGGACTCGTCTGGCAAGGGAAAAGATTGATTTACCGGGCACTAACCAACCACGGGCGCCGATCCTCGTAAAACGACCAGGCAATCGCCGCGCACCAATCGAAGACGGCATCTTTGATAGATCCCGCCAGGGGTCCCTGCGCCCACCAAAACGGCTCGCATCCCCACCTTGCAGCGCCGTTGCCCGCCGCTTTTGAGACGCTCTCTGCACTAGAGTTATTTTTCTTCCTGCCGCGACCGTTGACGAATGCCTGGTCCCCTGTTTCTTTCCCAAGACCCAGCCCCTTGTCCTAGCAATTCGCCTTCTCCCCACCCACCAACCCAGCTGAAGCTAAGCCTTCCCCTGTCAAGTTGACGTTAACGCTCTTACCCTTTTCGTCAAGTCGCCATTGGGCTGGGATTCGTCGCAAGACGCCAGCCAGGAAGAAAAGAAAAAGAAAAAGAAAAAAAAAAGGACGGGACGAACAAGCATCATGGGGTCGCCCTTGTGCAGCCCACCTTGAGCGCTCCACCGCGACTCCCACGTTAACCGATTCATGCCCCTTGCCAACTTTAGGACGGGCTCCCAAACAGCCGAACGGCCAAAGCCAGCGCCCTCATCTCAGTCGCATCGACGGGCATGTCCCCGCATCCTAAACAAAGGTATGCATACTGAAGCATACCCGCGTCTGCTGACTTGGGACGACGACGCGGATCTGCCTAGGGCTCAGCCGCCTGGGCTCCCATCAGGCAGATCAGGCATAGGTGGGCGGCAGGTGAGAGCAAGAGAATTGCGCGGCTCTCACGCTTTGCCGCTAGCCGCGGTCCATCCCGCACTTGACTGTCCCTGTGCTGCGTGCGTGGTTGCAAACTTTGCAGGACCGCAAATCGCCCCTCGGCTCATGTCTTGGCAACAATTAGATACCAGTGCTATCCTGGGACCGGGAAGCCGCTGGGCTCGTTTCCCACCCCACGATTGTTTTGTTCGCTGTCCGATCTTTCTGGCCCGATTTTGGGATGCAAACACATCATTTTTCTGATAAGCTATTCGAGGTAGCAATCATCAGGAACACAGACTTTGGCGGATGGATCACAGCAGCCGCTCCCTCCACAGCGGATAACTGGTACCGCCCTGCGATAGGGTGGCAGGATAGGGTGGGAGGCGGAACCGCACGGCCCTTTGCCAGATGGAACGCCCGGAGCTGGCCTTTCCTTGAGCTGCTCAATACATGGTAGCATGCGGCCGATTGATCAGCTTCGAAGCTTTTTTTTCTTTTTTACCTTTCTGCTGCCGTTTCATTTCTGGCGGTCGCACGCCCCGGAAGCACGTGAGACACCGCTCACTTCACTACCCGCTGTGTGGTAGCATTGGCCGTCTCCCTTCGCCAGGGTGACTTCTGCTCCCAGTCCCTGTTCGGCTGAGCTACTACGTCACCCGGCGGGACAACCTTTGCTTTGCCGCGTCGATAAAGCTTTGATTGTCAAACGCTTGGCTGCATATTCTGTAGGGCAGCGCGCCTCAGCGCTGTTGGAAGCCGAGTCGGTTGGAAGAGACGTTTTTACTTCCATCCCAACACCCGCGATTAGACGGGCGGGGTCTACCTATGCACGCAAAATGCTCATTTTTGCATTATCGTGCCCCGCGCCCATCTGATGATGGGATGTCACCTGTCACCAACATTGGCCAGGAGAGATATACGGATACACGCTCCACCTTACGGCATTAATTTCGTTGGAATTTGGCCGTTAGGTGTTTGCCAAGTCGGCCGTTAATCTACCTAGGCACCTACGTATCCGTCTGGCAGACGTGTGATGGAACTAGCGGATCTCCTAGTGTTTTGGAGATCGACCGGAGTCACACAAAGCCAAGGCAATAAATCTACGACTTGGCTAGAAAAACCAGGTTTTTTGACAGCGGAAAGGAATTTCGACATGTTTTCTGTTTGCTGCACGGGCGATCACGTCTCTGAAATTGCCCGGCGGTTTTCTGGGTGCAGTTAACACAGCAATGGACTTGCGCGAGAAAAAGAAGAAGAAAAAAGAACCAAAGCCATGGCACGGACATCCGGACGGGGCGGGACTCAGGCGGGATGGTAGCGAGCAGGCACCAACGCCAAGTCGGCTTCGGCTCGAAAAGCTACTATGCAGGTTACCTAGATAGGTACGTACATAAGCTATGTGTCCTCGGCCAGCCTGAAGGAGATGCCGGGGAGCGGGCACTGTGAGTAGACAGGCGGACTTAAGGTTACCCGGCTATCTCGTTGTCGAGTCTCCTGCTAGGCGGGTTTTGCCACATAAGGTTGCAGTGCCTACCTTAAACAGGGCAGGGAAGAGAAAAGAAATATTGCGCGGCCTCGCCCAGAATACGGGCATCAGAGTCCGAGGGGCGAGAGGAAATACGTGGCTGTAGGTATAACGATTGCGGCCCCCGCGACGTGAGCATCCTGCGACGCCAAGAGCCCCCAGCAGCGACCGGGAGGCCTTGTCGATGCAGGAATGCGATGGAACAGAATCGCCGCCACAGTGCCAATACACGGTGTCTGATGGTGACCAATAAAGGGGCGAAAGAGGGCAAAAAAGGGAGGGCTGCCGTCAGCCGTGTGTGTGAGGCTCTCCGTAGGCGAGTCCGATGCGCATTGCGAATGACATTGTCCCGCACGGCCTCTTGTTTCCGCCAAGACATGATTTGCATTTTTTCGCGTTTGGCGGAATCCTCCCGTTTGCCAAAAATCACGCGCATGTCGTCGTGAAACGACAAACGTCCGCCATTCTCTTTTGTATGGCGGCGGCTTAGAATGCTGGGCGCTTCGAATCCTGCCGATCGTTCCAAAAGGTCCAAGGCTAGACCAAAAAGTAGTACACCTAATGGGGAAAGAAAAACGAGGAGAGAGAGGTAGGGCGGGATGGATGCGCGAAAAACCAAAAAAAAAGAAAAAACGGACACGTCAAAAGAACAGGTCGCCCTGGCGTCTGTGCTTGTCGCGCATGAGTGTTTTGAATGCGATGCCCGGGCTGCTGCCCCCTTATTTGCCTACCGCCCCCTTATTTGCCTACCGCCAGTGCCGGCCAGGCCGACAGTTCCCACGTGACGCGGATCCCCAGGCCGAGAAAAAGCCGTAGCGCCCAGACTCGGAATCCCGATTCTCGCTCCCTAGGTATATCCTATATATAGAGAAAGGGGAAAAAAAAAGGAAGGGATCGGAAGCGAGGAAACACCCTCGTTGATTCTGTTCCTGTCAGTCTGTGCACGTTGATCACGTGCGACAGGCGGTTTTGTAGACGCGGGATCGAACAGCGGCCAGCCACGTGCTACGCGCACTAGGGAGACTGAACGACTAACGCCTCGCACCAAGGTGTTGTGGCGTCGTTCGTCTCCTCGCTAGCGGAGGGCCAAGCTTCATCTAGCTCGCATACCCCTGAACCGGTAGAACGGCTTTATGGGACCGGCGCGATGATTAGGGCTTGGCTTGCGATCCCTGGATTGAGGCTGATGATGAGCGGAGCCTCCTCCACCTGAAAACAGAGAGATCGTTTGCTATTCATAGGGCGAGACCAAGTCATCTTCGATCCGCCGGCAACTACCTAAACGGTTCGAACGAGGGAGAAATGGCAAGTCCACCCGGCGGCGCCTGGAATCTTTCCCCCGACGCCGGCCTAGGAAGGACTGTCTCGCGGAGGAAAAAAAGAAACGATGCGTTTCACCTAGGAATATTTCCCCTATCTTCGCCCAAGGGCCTTTGTGGGTACCGCCTAAGCATCTCCGCCCTGGCACGCCGGTCAAAGTAAAGCCGCCGGACCCTGACCTCTAGCAAAAGTCGGGCCTCGGTGAAGTCCGGGCCTGTCTCGGCAAGTCATCCCGTGGACCCGCGCCGAGGTATACTTCACTCGCGGAGCGGCCTTCGTTAACAACGGGCTGCCCTTGTCGCCGCGGTGGGAGGGCGCGAGGCCACCGTTACGTCACGTCGCGCTGATGCCCTTCTCCCCGTGCAGTGGGCAGCGTTCCCCAGAACGCCCTCCCCGCGTGCCCCTCGGGGCGACCTGGGTGACTTCCACACCCATCAGTGATGCGCGCTCAGGGATTGGGCTCCCCAGGGGCATTCCATGCTGCGCGTACCTTGTGCCATGTACATCCAACACGAGCGGTAGGATTATCGCATCATCGCCGGGTTCGCATAGACATCAGCCCACCTCATACCCAACAAATAGAACCAGCATCCTCTCCGACTCTGTATCCCTGGTACCCTCCGAACCACGATGCGAGTCTCCAAGGACGATCCGGGGATCTCAAGCACTTCAAAGGCGGGCCTTTGGGGTCATCTTCGCGCACGCCGGGATGATGGCCGTCCCCTCAGGGTGTCCACTGGCGGCGTACATAGGCGAGCAGGACTAAGACGTCGTCGGGACAGCCTAGGTCGTTGTGGAACCGCGTCCGGCCCCGTGCCTGCTGACCACGTGTTCGTGGTGCACCTGCTTGTCCCGGTGGCCCAGGGCTATGGGAACCGTTGTGGGTTCCTCAGCCTCTGCTTAGTGACTTGCACGGACGAAGCACCCTCGGCGTGGACGAACCCGTCTGGGTGTGAGCTCTCCCCAAGCGGCAAGTCAACGCTGGAGTCACTTTCCATATTTGGACCGATTGTGGTGACATACGGGAATGGCACCTTGTGCTGCGTCGTCTGGCAGGATTCACAAGTTGAGCTGCGGAGCTCTCTGCCTCATGTGGCGGATGGAGGCATCGTCGACGCTATGATATGAAGTCTAGAGTGTCAGGCTTTGCCTGAAAATGGAAGGCCGATCGGTGTCTTTTTATTAATAAGTGTAGGGTTAATATTTAACGGCAGTGGTTTATCGTAAAGGACCATACCGAATGACTGCTGGGTACAAGAGTACCTCCGCCCGATATACAAAAAAAAAAAAAAAAAAAAAAAAAAAAACAAAAAAAAAAAAAAAAAAAAAAAAAAAAAAAAAAAAAAAAAAAAGGACAACAACAGATTAAGCGATCTCATCTCATCCCGTCTTTCATGTTTTATGCAGGAACCGACACCGGGGTTGCTTTTTGGCGGCAAGGGTTTTGTTGATGCGACAAAAACTCCCTTCCCTTTCATCTTCCAGCAAAAGAAAAAAAAAAAAAAAGCGGTTTGAGATGGGTGGATTTTCTGTCGCCCGCGATTTTAGTCCCTGTGGGCGCCTTGTGGGGACCCAAGAACAGCCCCGTCGTTGCTGTCCGTCCAATTGGACCTACCCGCCTGGGAAACCACGGCAAGAGTCGACCAGTCAGAAGGTAGCACGGCAGGCTCATCCATGACACCAAGCCGCGGGAGCCCTGCCCTTCCCAAATACTATACCCTCCCCCAACCCCACACCCTTGCTGGCACCAGACCCCCAAGGTTTGATGTGCGACAGGGGTACCCGGGAGGAAGGGAGGCGGCGGTGCAAGCAAGCAAGCAAGCATGCAGCAACTCACACTCTCACTCAGAAGGCATGTAGGTGTAGGGATGTAGGGGGAACATGATCGCTACGGTAGCTGTCATCCATTGCCTAAAAGGGTAAGCCGAGCAAGGGCGGAAAGAGGGAAAAAGAAGGGTAGAGAGGGCAAAAAATGAGAAAAAAAGAAAAAAAAGACGACCAAAACTGAACCGTTTGGATCCGCCGCAGATCTCACAGCCCGGCAAACAACGTCAAACGGGTGAAGGCATGCCGGCAACTGTTACCGTTCCTAACCTTAAAATCTTTAATCCCCCGTCTGGGTACTAGTAAGCTGGGCTTGCTTGCTTTTCCGGGGCCTTCCCTTTTTTTCTTCTCTCTCTCCTTCCCCTCTCTACTCTCCCCCGCCCCCTCGACGCACACCGATTACGGTTGTGATATACAACAAGATCGAAAACGACAAACTGATCGACAGACTCTTAAGGAGGACGGACTTTTTTTGGTGGACTTGGATCATCATAAAGAACCGACGATGCAACCGTGGAGGGATCGAGGGGCACCAAGTTGACACCGGCCCCGAACGAAGCTTCACATCAAAAAGGAACAACAGCAATCACCCTCGGCTGGGCTGCCGAGGGGGTGGAAGGGAATAGCTAGGAAGTTGTGGTGGTGGTGGCGGCGGTGGTGGATGAGGAGGAGGAGGAGTGGGAGGAGACGGCCAGAGCAGCAGCAAAAGGCAGCAGCAGCAGGGCGGCAACGAGATGACAACCACGACTCCCCCCCTGGCCGCCCTGACGACGGTGTTCAGCGCGCCGTCGAGCTGCGCGACAAGCACGTGGCTCTTCACCACGGACAAGGTGCCGTCTCAGTACCCGCCGCTGCCCACCGACGGCCCGGACCCGTCGTGTGACCCGCCGAGATGGAAGGACAACGTGGACGAGCGCGGGTTCTTGTACTACTCGCCCGCCGTGTGTCCCGAGGGCTTCGCCGTCGGCGTCTCGTGCACGTCGGTCCAGCTCAAGACGAACGAGGGCTTCCCGAGGGTCACGGCCGGCGAGACCGTGGCCTTTTGCGTTCCGAGGTTCGTATATCGGACATGTTCCTTTGCGCGCAGGCCTGAGTGGATCCCTTGCTGACCGGTCCCGAAATACCTTGCGTAGCGGCTACACATGCACCGCCGACACCACCGACTTCCGGGGCGGCATCTGGGGCATGACGCAGACGGCCGCGACGCCCGGGGCCGAGGTCACGGTCGGCCCGGCGGTGCAGATCCGGTGGCGAGACGCCGACCTGCCGGCGCTCCAGACGCACCCGCTCATCCCGGGCCTCGTGGTCGTCGCCACCCCGCCCGCGGCAGAGCCGAGCCAGCCGCCGGGTCGTGTCATGCCCGTGTCACCGCCGCCGCCGCCGCCAAGCCCGACGACGACGAGGAGCAGACCCGACGTGATTGTGGTGCCCGTGCCCGTGCCGACGCCATCGACGATACTATTCACCACCCTCAGCACATCTACGAGGACGTCCGGCTCCGCCGAGACGAGACCGACCGGCTCTCCATTCGCGACACCGTCCTCCTCATCGATGGGTCGTTCACGAACCGGCGACACTACAGCAGCCACGGCGTCGAGAGCCTCGTCCACTCCATCTTCCCCGGTTACATCGGGCGCGAGCAGAGGCGACTCGGCCATGATCCCGAGCCCATCGACCGTGCCGGTGGGACCCATCATCTTGGCGTGTCTGATGACGCTTCTCATCCTCGTGCTGGCCGCGTTTTGCGTCGTCAAGAAACGAAAACACCGAAAGAACCCCAACAGCTCGGGCCCGATGCTGCCGGTCGGCCTTGGCGTGTGGGCCGGCCGCACAACAACAAAAGGGGCGCGACGGAGGCGCTGGCTGTGGACAGGAGGAGGAGGAGGCCATCCCGAGACCAGAGGGATCGGATCGGCCGACGAGGAGAAGAGTGCCGCCGCTGCAGAAGGAGGCATGTACGCCGGCTCTTCTTCCGGGCCACTGCCGCCTCCGCCGGAAACGGGAGGGAACTACGAGTACGGGAACCAGAACAGACAGGAATCGGTCGACGAGCAGCGCTGGAGCTGGGTGTCGCGCATGTTCAGCATACGGGCAGGGCAGGACGGACAACAGCCAGAGCCAGGGCCGCCCATGACGGACGAGGAAGAGGTTGAGGGCGGCGGCGCAGGGCGTAATAGCAGACGCACGACGAGGTCGTCGCGATGGACGGTCTGGGACCCGGACGGGGTGGTCGGCGAGCAGCAGATGAACCTGTCGGTGCCGCCGGTGCCGGGTCCGGTGCCGGTAACGGTGCCGCTGCCATCACCGGCGCTGCTGGCGCCACCTTCAGGGTCGTTTACGGGGAGGAGGAGCGCGGCGTCGGTGCGGACCACGCGGTCGACAAAAACAACAAAGTCGCTGCGCACAGAGGCGGCAAACAGAGCAGCAAGGAGACAGTCTGCAGGGCACCTGTCTGCGTTTGGGATTAGCGTGCCGCCACCCAGGTCGCCGTTGGGGTCGCCCTTCTTGGTCCCGGAACCGTCCCCGGATCGGCTGAGGAGGATAAGCGACGGGACGTTTGGTGGCTGCGGCAACCAGAGTGATGATGATAGCAGTGATGATCGTACGACATCCGTCCGGACATCTCCAGGACCATGAATTATAAGAGCTGCAACCACATGACTCCTTCGTGCCTGCAACTGTGTGTCTGTCTGTCTGTCATGGAGGTCTCGGGCATTCACGTCCATCACCCTGGATAGTCGTGACAGGAGAGTGAATGCCCAAACGCAATTTTTTTTTTCTTAGGAAGCGCTCATAATGCTTCCGCGAGCGACATGGTGAGCCGGTCCACGCCGGCAGGCCCTGTTTCCGTCCCTGTCTCCCCTTTGTCGACATCGGACGGCTGTTTCTTTTTCTTCAGCGCCATCTTCCTCCCGCCCTTGATGTTCAGTGCAATCCACGTCTCCTTCCTCTCCCGCTCGGCCGCCGCGCCCAGCCAGTGGCGACCCTGGAGATGGCGTAAGCAGAGGCGTTTCCCGTCGTCTGGATAGTAGAGCCAGCATGCCCACTTGGCCCAGGCGCCCTCTTTCATCTGGTCCCGCGCGCGGTGGCCAACCGTATCTTCGATGAAGTCACCTCTACCCATGGCCAGGCGGGTAGGGAAGACGCGGGCGAGGTAGTGTGCCGTCTCGGCAATGTGCGGCTTATCGTGCCAGAAAAAGAGAGGGGTGAGCGGGATGGAAGGAGACACGGGCGGTGGCGATTCTGGATCTGAGGACGTTGGGGTTGTGGACCCCGAAGGGACAAACGACCGCTTGAGCTGGCCAGTTGTACGAAGCAGGGCTGGATAGCGCGTGACATGCGCCTGTACGGCATATGACAGCAGCCTCCCCGACGGCAGGCAGATGTACTTGATGGGCGGGCCGCAAGAAGCCTCGTCTGCACCTGCGGCAGCCTCCTCTGGGCTTCCAGGGGGCCTGCTCGCATCATCGGCCGGCGAGTGGCCCGACGCCATCATAACGTCGAGCATGCTCGCGATGGGGATCTCGGTGACGAGTGTCCAGTCATGCTGATGCACCCAAACGTACTTGGTCCCGGCTAACCGGAGGCCTGTCCGCACAGCGAGGCCAAAGCCAAGCCGGCCCGCGGGCTCGACAAAGGTAACCATCCCGTCTGCCGTCCGGGATATTGCGAGCTGCACGGCGCTGTTGAGGGGATTGTTCCGCCCCTCATATCCAAACTCGGCCTCGCCCTGGCTCTTCACCAGATCGCCCATGGGACGCGCGGCACCCTCGGGGGCTCCCTGGCCACCAGTGACTGTGGGGTCGGGGGCGCCCCGGACGCCAGCAGCAACCCCGCCATGCGCATGCGCAGGGGCTCGGCAGCGCCGGCCATGTTCGCTGAGAAACAGCTCCTTGGCCTTCTGCTTATACAAGTCGTAAACCTCGGCCCCTTGCTCCGTGACCTGGCCGCGCTTGAGACGGGCGCGCGGCGCAATGTGATCGAAGGTATCGAGCACAACGATGACACGGCAGGTCAGGAGGTCAGGGCAGAAGCAGCGGAAGGACTCGAGGACCTGGGACAGCAGCTCGGTCGACGGTGCCGAGGGCGTAGGCGACGTGGTTATGATCAGCGTCAACAGCCGGGCCGTCAGGTGATCGGTGGCCATTGGTTTCCAGAGACACGCCTTGCCTCCTGCGGGGGCGCGATCACGGCCTAGGAATCCCACGAATAGATGCGAGCACAGGAATCCAGGGGTTGATGCGCAGACTAGGCTGAGTGGACCGCCGCTGAAACGAGACGACACGCGAGTTGATGGTCAGGATCGGGGCAGGATCAATGGATGTTGGGGTTGATGGAGTCGGGTGCTGGAGGAGGTTGTTTCTTTTTTTGCACCTATCCAAATGTTTCGGTTTGCACTGGGGCGGGTAGTTGTGGGGCCCGATCTTAGACGCCAAGGTCCGAATCTGGCAGTCCAAGCCGTGAATTGGTGGGGTGCCACTCGCCGTGGTTGGCTGCTGGTGGCAGGGTCATGAGGAGGCGTTCTGCTTCAGATTGAGAGATCTTCCAACGCCCTTGATCTTGGCTCGGAGCCCGCGAAATCCGCTCCGTTCTACGCCGGACGTCCCGCGAACGAGGTTTCTTCAAACGACAGGACGTATCTACATCGACAGTTCCAGGACCTGAGGGCTTTCGCGCCCATTCAGGCCATGCCGAGGCGACAGACGGTATATGCGAAGCGTTTGTCACCACCGATGGCTTATGCGTCCGCCGCGGTCTGGAACTCGGTTAGGTGTGGTAGGCACCTCCTATATTTCTACGAATCTTGTTGCAACTGTTCAAACTGCTCCGTCGATCGACAGGTCTGGTCTTTGTCGCCCGTCCTCCGCACTCGATGTCTGGCCGGTAGTGCGTCCGATGTCGAGCCTCGTGTGCGATCGTCGACGTCAACTCTACTTTAATTGACTGTGCTCCCCGCAGAGGTGGCGCTAGTTCCTAATGGCATCTATCTCAAGCTTGGCTTCACAGAGAAGAGACCCGGTGCGTTGATGTTCTTTGCGACATGTATAGGGGTGTGGGCTCGCAATTTAATTACTTAACTGGGATGGCAAACACGCTTATATCGAGTGCAATCGGCGATTGAGTGCAAAGTTTGACACCGAGGTTGAGATCGATCTTATCCGTGCGGTGTCCGGTGCCATTGTCATGGGTTTTCGCACCCAAGCCCAGATCATCAAGCCGTGAAATTGATATTGCCAAGCGATCGCCCGCCGCCCTCGAGCTGGGCAAGATCCGCGTTGTGGCCTCCATGAACCGATCACTTGGCAGGCGACGACAGGCTCATGGAATGGTATAGACCCAGAAGAGAAAATCTGCTCAGACTCACCGTGCTAAAAAATTTTTATTCCTAGGATTGCCCGTTGCGGCTCCCTGATCAGGAAAGAGCTGTCCCATGATTGTCGTGTCGCCGTTTCAGCCTGTGCGTTCCTGGCCTGAGGTGCCAGGGGGCGGCACCTCGGCTAGCGCCGTCACGACTACGTCACACCAGACAGCTACCTAAACGCCGAACTATTCCGGACGTTGCTTCGACCCCCTTTTCCGTTACTTTGCCTCTCCATTTTGGGGCCCTCGGCTGGATATCCGGGCCAGACATGCAGATCTGCGATGGGCGCTGGGTTGGTTGTGACCTACCATGCAGGTGCCAGGTACGTGATACGTCTTCTCTTTGCGTTGGCAGCCTGGGTTGATGGCCCCTCCTGCCTTGTGAGTCGCGAGATGGTGTGCGTGCCCAGCCTGGCTTCCCTGTGGGCGGCCACGCAATAATCGTGAGAAAATAGCCTCCGTCTCCAGACGGAACTCTTTACCGTGGGACACATTATCATCCATGGCTCATACATCCATCTCGACCATAGAGACATCGAGAACCTGCCCAGGATGGCCGGGATGACCCTGGGTGCCCCCCGAGATATGGGATGGACAGGTGCCACTGCTGTTACCGTACACCTCGAAAAAGAAAGAAGGTTGAACGAACCCGTGGACCGACGCACGTTACTTCAGCCTCCTTCACCATACCACGACGCTACACTACAAAACACACAAACACATGATACGGGCGGGTGCATATCGCATGGGTTCCCGGTGTAGAGCGCCCATCAAAACACAGGGACCCGTCCGTCTGACACAATGACAGGTGGTAGACAGGGATAGAGCGAGCAGTTTGTGATCTACCTCCGCACAATCCGACCCAGGATGGGGGCGTCACAGACGTCGAAGCGTCTAGACCGCCGCGGCGGATCGGCCTGTATGGGCGGGTTTTGACGCGCGGAACCTTCCTCTCCCTGCGCACTCAAGCTCTGCTTGGCGGCGGGACAAGGAAAATCACCAAGAATAACCAAGAAGAAAAAAATAACACGCAATAGCCAGTCAGGATCGCGGCTCACAACCCCGGAAATGGTTTCAGCAGCATTTTCACACGGCCGCCGCGGCCGTCGTCGGCCGCTTCTTTGCAAAGCCTGACTCGTCATCCTACCCCACGTTTCTCGAATGGCTAGTCACTGAAGCGCTCTTGTTTATCGTCCCCTGGTCTGATCACGCCTTTTTGCGGATCTGCCAAGGGTCGGCCGGCCGTCCGCGGCGCCCAGCTCCGGCCTGGCCAGAGGCCTGGCGCATCCGGACTGCCCACCCGCCATCGTACCCACCGCGTGGCTGGACCTCCCGGAAACGACTGACTGGAAACAGGAATAGAGCGCCGAACTCAGGGGGTGCGCCTTACGGACTGGGGTCGCGCGCGTGGCATGAGGTAGGGGAAAGGGGGTGTGTGCAAGTCTATCCTCCCCGTCGAAGTCTCACACGCCTTACCGAGGCGATGGCTGGGCTGGGGAGAGAGGGTCGCATGGCACCATGCTGGGTCGCCGCTGCCGTGTAGCCACGATGCGGCCAAGGTCTATAAAAGTCTAGGTCTTCCTCCCATCTGTCCCCATCATCTGAGCTCTTCTCTCCAAGCCTCACGTCCCATTCCTGCTGGGCACGGATACCTTCTTTTCTCCATCTATCACATTTTTTGTCTTTTCTTTTTGGGTTTAATCCCACCATTCGCTCGCTGCCGGTCAGCAGTCATCAGACTCTCAAAATGCACGCTCCATCGTTTACCCGGCTCGTCCTCACTGGTCTGGTCGCCACCTCGACCGTTGCCAGTTTTGGGCTGACCGCTCCCTCTGGGCTTGCCCTCCGCCATGTTGTAGGTTGCTGCCCCATTGTGTTCCGCTACATAGCCGAGTCCACCGTAACTCACAGTCGGATAACTACAGGGTGCTCTGGTCGTCCTTGTTGCCCCGGCCCTAGCCGCCCCTAGCGTCGGCCCGAGCAAGGCCGACATCACCATCCGTGCTCCTCGCGAGGAAGAGGAGAAGGAGGAGGGTTCCGGCCTTGAGGCCAGGGAGCCCCAGGCGAAGAAGAGGCGCCGACCCGCCCGCAAGGCCAACCGCAAGGCCAACCGCAAGGCCAACCGCAAGAGAACTCGCAGGGACGACGCCACCACGGCCATCGAGGGCCGCCACGTTAGCGAGCATTCGACGGGTAACGAGGACCCCCAGATCGGCATCCGCGAGCTTGCCGACGACTTCGGGGCTTCCGAGGTCGCTGCCCAGTCGGCTGGGGAGGAGGAGAAGGAGGAAGCCTCTAGCCTTGAGGCCCGGGATCCTCAGAGGAAGAAGAGGCGCCGACCCGCCCGTAAGGCCAACCGCAAAGCCAACCGCAAGGCCAACCGTAAGAGAACTCGCAGAGACGACGCCGTCACGGCCATCGACCGTCGTGACGTTCCCGCCGATTCTGGCGATGCCGAGGTCGCCGCCCGGTCGGCCGAGGAGGGGGATGTCGCCGATGTCGAAGCTCGTGATTTCACCGCCCTCCACCACGACGGAGGCGCGCACGCCGAGGAGGTGGACGCCGCCGAGGTTGAGGCTCGCGACTTTTCTGCTCTCCACCATGACGGCGGCGCGCACGCCGAAGAGGCGGGCGCTTCGGAGATCGAGGCTCGTGACTTTTCTGTTCTCCATCACGACGGTGGTGCGCATGCGGAAGAAGCGAACGCCTCGGATATCGAGGCTCGCGACTTTTCTGCTCTCCACCACGATGGGGGCGCGCACGCCGAGGAGGCGGATGCTGCCGACTTAGAAGCCCGTGACTTCTCCGTCCTCCATCACGACGGGGGCGCGCACGCCGAAGAGGCGGACGCCGCCGAGGTGGAGGCTCGTGAACTCACCGCTCTCCACCACGGCGAGGAGGTGGACGCGGCCGAGATCGAGGCCCGTGAGATCTTTGCTTTCGACCGCGACGACGACTAGACCGCCCAGGAAGTGATTCGTTTCTCTTTTCGATGTTCTTCTTTTTTGTCTGTGGCGCTTCTCAAATCTTCTGTAACCGCTTGCCTCTTTTCCGGCCATTCCCCCTTTTTCTGTGTTTCTCCCCCGCGGCCGGTTGTTGGATATTGGAGGTTTCGTGTTACTTTTGCAGAGTTTCTGGTGGACATTTAGTTTATGGCTGGACACAAGACGCTGCGGAATATCTAGCCAAAGCCGAGTCGGGATCTCTTCCTCGGCTGCGGTGGTATAAGTAGCAAAATCCAAACTGGACGTTGTGCTTCATGATTTCGCTGTGCTTGCTTATTGTGAACTTGCAATCTGGTTGTGCTTGCTTTTTGTGAAATTTGCATTTTATTGGCCTTCCGAACGTAAAATATCATTTCTGCATTGACTGCTTCTGTCCCATGACTACCACCTACAGAGCTAAGACGATGGGAGAACATGACGCGAAATCGTGATGGCGCCCTTGTGTGGATATATTGCGGCTCACAGGCTACATGCAAGTAGAAACTCTGGTTGTTGTTTTTTTTCTCATTTATTTGTAGAAGCTCGGGGTGAACTGTATTGCCTGTGTTAATGTTCCAATTTGAACACAGGGGGCATATAATCCCGCACCTCGGGTTGCCTTCGATGACCATCATCGCTATTGAAGCAAAGCCTTCGGGCGTAAATCATCGATCGCAGATTTCATCGAGATTTTCAAGCTACCTAAAAATAACCATAGCCTGGTATCTTTGCGCCTGTTTTGTCTTGGCCTGGTCCTCTTGTTTGTTGTTTAGTAAACCCCGATAATCTCGCCGACGACGCTGCGGTAAACGCCATTGGGATCAAACTTCTCCCTGATGGCCTTGAAGCGACGCAGGTACTGTAAAGACAGCGGGGATAGGAGTTAGCACCCGCTTCATGGTTCGTTCGTCTCCATGCGAGACACATTTCGCGAAAAGAAAGGCGATAACTGGAAGGCAGAAAAAACTTACGTTAGGGTCCAGGTGCTTGACCGACTGCCTCAGAACATCGCGCGTATTCTTGGTCCAGTGCGGCCGGACGGGGAACTCGTCGATCAGGGTCTTTGCCAGGTTTCCGTAGAAGGGCTCGTTGAAGCGCTTCTTGTCGCCCCAGCTGGGCTCGAACGAAGGGAAGTCGAACATAATGACGCCCTTGGCCCAGTCGACGCCGTCCGACGTGTTGTAGGTACCCTGGCCCAAAAAGTCAAAGTAGGGCTTGCCAAACTTGATGTTGATGCCGCTGCGGTAGGTGGAGGTCATGACGATGCCCTTCTTGAGCTCGGCGTCGAACAGCTCGCGCGCGCGCTTGAGCAGCTTGTTGGCCATGGTGACGGGCACGGCCAGCTCCAGGGTCAGGCCGCGCATGCCGTGCTCCCATTGCGGCTTCTGGTCCGGGTAGAGGCCGCCGATCAGGACGTCGTAGTTCCATCCGTACACGGGCCAGTCCTTGATGGGCTTGTTGGTGGTCTTCTCGCGGAAGTTGGGCTTCTCCCACTGGCCAAAGAAGATCTCCTCGGCCAGCATGTTGGACGTGGCAAAGATCTTGCCGCTCTCCAGGATGGTCTTGGCGGCGACGGCCTCGAGGTCCGTGATGGAGAAGGTGTTTTGGAACCCCTGCTGCTCGGTTGAGTTGGTCGGGACGACGTCGTAGTAGCGCTGGTGGAACTTGCGCTTGTACGGCCACCACTGATAAAGGGAAACCATGTTAGATGCGTGAAGAAAAGAAAGATGAGGATATCAATGCCGCTTACCCAAAGGTTGGCAGTCGCATAGGGAGCGATGAGCCCGTAGATATCGCCGTTAAAGACCTCGTCCTCGCTCAGACTGTATCGAGCATCATAGTAAGTATCGAGAGTGTAAGGCAGAACGAAAGACGATTAATTGTCTGGAACGGGATTACACACGTCTTTTGCATGGCGTAAAGCTTGCTGTCGGGGTAGACGCGCATCTTGATCCTCGCGATGATGCCGAGAAGACCCAGAGAGGTCGAAGCAGCAAACCACTCATCGTCCTGCTGCTCACGCTTGACGACGCGAATGTCTCCCTTACCGTCGATGATGTGCAGCTCTATGGCGGCGGCACCAACCATGGCGTCTTCTCTGATGGAGGACCGGTGTGCGCCCATGGCGATGCTGCCGCCCAAGGAGATGTTCCAGTTCACCAGGGCGTAATTGACAGACTGGGTAACACAACATCAAATAAACGTCAGCAACTGGTAGTCTTTTAATGGCGTGCTGTCGTCTTTCTTCCGACTTACTGCGCCTCGGTTGTGAAGCCACTCGGCGAGCTGGAAGAAGGTGACGCCGCCCTCAATCATGACGGAGCCATCCTCGAGGTCAAGATCGTAGATGCGCGAGACCTCCTCGGTGCGGATGATGACGGTGTCCTCGTCGCTGCACTGCGTGTCGTACCACATGTGGCCCTTGCCGGCGGCGCGCACACGCTTGCCGGCCGCGACGGCCTGCTTGACCAGGGCCGCCATGTCCTCGACGCTGGTGGCGTTATGCACCTCGGAGACGTTGTGGCACGCGGGGTAGCCTGGGCCGTCGAACGTGTTCCACGCAAAGGCCGAGACGGCGCCGCCAAGGGCGAGGGCCGAGGTGAGGACGGAGGCGAGTGACAACATCTTGCCTTCTGGTTGATCCCGAAGGATTCCGACGACAACGAGCGATGACTCTCTCTCCTGCCGGGCGCAAGAGTGGTGAGGTGGTCAGGCCGCAAGGATGTTGAGGGAGGAGAGAACAGAGAGTGGTTATTTCGGGACCAAGGCACGACGTGCGTAAATATAAGCATACAAAGAGCCCTACGAAAAAAAAATATCCTGGGTGGTGACGGCGGTGGAACTACCGCAGTGTTACGGTGCCCCGTGAGCCGGTGCCCTTCCATCGTACAACGCTCCGCGTAAAGCGAGTTGTCAAGACATGGCGGCATGTGGTGGGCAGATGCTACGTCAAGCGGCGATATGGAGAGGGTCGGGCAATATCACGTATCCACGTATCGGGTTCGGTCTTGTTCACCAGCAAATATGCCTGCGGGTGGAGCTGGCAGGCAGGACTTGTCGAACCCACTGCCCTCAAAGCTGGGAGTAAAGACCCACGTGATTGGTGCGGGGGTTACATTGGAGGACCGCCGTAGGGCTTGGCGATCTTCAAGTTTGCCAATGCTCGGCTTCCCAGATGCTGCGCGCGCGTCGGAAATGAGGCAGCAATTACGGCGGTGCGGGGAAGAGATATACGCTTTACGTTGGAGAGATCCATCCTCGCTGTGCATTACACCGGCCATCAATTGAATCCAATGCCGGGGACGTCGTTAGTGACGGGTTCCTGCGTGTTGAGACGAACTTGCCGGATCAGGCGATTCTGCCTGAGGTATCTTGTTCTTACGTAACGCCCGCCATGGGTCAAGGTTGGCCACTAGCCCTGGCCTGGTTCGTCAAATTTCTACACACCCTGGTGCGTCACTTTTCTACCAACCAGGAGCCCATACCATGGCCAAGAACGACGACGCGCAGGCTATCAGTCGTTGCTGGCACTGCAAGATTTGCAAGTCGGCTATTCCGAAAGGCGTCAGCGTCAAGGAACACAACAGAACTCATACAAAATGCGAGACCTGCCGCGAGCCATTCCCCAACCACGCCGCGCTGCTCGCTCACCAGCGCAGTGTCAAGCATTGCTACTGCCCAGGATGCCATCTCCACTTCCAGAACAGGCAGAAGCACGTCGAGCATCTCCGCGCACCCCCTAAAGCATACACGCGATTTCGGGCTGAACAGGCCCAGACCCAGGCCATGGGCAAGGACCCGGGCTCGGAGCCGGTAGTGTGGCGCGGCCACGGCGACCACGAGTGCGGGAAATGCCACCGCGACTACCCAGATGCGGACATGCTGCGTTTTCACTGCTGCGGCTGCGACAAGGTCTTCCGCGCCGAAACGGCCTTGGCCAGCCATCTTGCCCTCGACCCCAGACATGCAGAGGACAATACGGCGGCGGAAAAGGCTGCCATGTTGCGCCGGCACGCGTGCCCCATCTGTCTCGGGGCGTTCCAGAAGCTCAAGGAGCTCCGAAAACACATCCGCGCAGACCACGCAGCCGTCCGCTGTCCTCTTGGCTGCGGTGAGACCTTTTCGGCGCCCCAGGACGTCGTGTCGCATTGGCACCATGGCCGGTGCGTTGACGCCATGTCCTCACACGTCGCCGGTCCGGCAACCGAAGCACCCGGCAACACTACCGACGACGACGACGACGCGGAGATGGGGGGTGTCGATCAAGTTGACGACGGCCCGCAGCAGTGGATTATGGGGCTGTTCGAGGATGCGTTACGACGGGAGCGGGCGGTGGACGAGATTGCCGACATCATGCAGCGGTTGCGGTTGCTGCCGACTGAAGAGCCCGGAGATCTTGGAGGTCACGGCGTTGCTGCTGACGACAGCGTCTACGCGCCAACACGAGGAATCCTCGACATCTATCGCTACCATAAACTGATTTCCCGGGCAAAGGCGCTTCATCAACGAATGGCCTGCTCTGCCCCCTGAGAGCGCCACATCCAAATACGACTCTTACGGTTAATAAATCTTCTGAGGGATCTACCGTAATGCAGGAACGGGCGCCCATGGTGAGTTAGAGTTCTGCAAATCATTTATCAAAGCTCCAACAGCAAATACGCCGTACAAACTAGCCAGAGATTTGAGGGAGCTGGCCAACGAGGCTAGTCATTTTCAAATCCCTTCAACAGCCCGTTCAGATACAACGTCAACCATTGAGTCAACAATAAACGTCTAGAATCCGGACGGTGTAGGAGGAACAAGTCGGCAGCCCTGTTTAATTGTCCGATTTCCTCGGAGCCCGAACGGGCTTCCGGTACCGAGGATGCCGGGATCGGATGTTGTGCTGAGGCCGACTCTAGCCGTTCCTGTCATGTCTCCACCCCGACAGCCACCGCGACACGCCGTGTCGGACGGACATCTGTGCTTCCGAAACATGACGTGGTGCTAGTCAGGCGACCACCATGCATGCTTGGTAATACAGGCAGGTCATCCATTGTGCATACTTCTATATAAAACCTCTAACCGTCTCAACCCCCGTCCGAGTCTTCTCTCGCTCGCAACCTTGAAAAAGAACTTTTGTCTGCAAACATCACACATTATACATTACAACACACAATGCCAGTGTACTGCGTGACCGGCGCGAACCGTGGGCTTGGCCTCGAGTTTGTCCGCCAACTCGCGCTCCAGAGGTCCAACACGATTCTGGCCACAACCCGCTCACTCGGGTCGGACCTCACCGACCTGCGCGCCGCCGCGGAGCCGTCGGCCGCCAACGTGCATGTACTCGAGTGCGACACGGGCAGCGAAGAATCCGTGGTGGCCTTTGCCGCCGCTGCCAGCAAGGCCCTCTCGGGCGGTTCCGGCTCGCAGTCCGCCGCCAAGATCGACTACCTCATCAACAACGGGGCCGTCAACCTGAACGCGAGCCAGTCGTCTCTGGACCTGGCCGGGCCGACGCTGGCCGAGACGATGCGCGTCAACGTGGCGGGGCCGCAGCAGACAGTGTCCCGGCTGCACGCGGCGGGCCTGCTGGCCGACGGCGTGCGCGTCGTCAACATCTCCTCGAGCCTCGGGTCCATCGCCGACGCCGCGGCCGAGGTCGACGACATGGACACGCCCTGCTGCGCATATCGCGTCTCCAAGGCGGCGTTGAACATGCTGTCGGTGCAGCAGGCCCGCGACCTGCGCAGCCGGGGCGGGCTGAAGAAGGCCGTCGTCGTCGCCATCTGCCCCGGCTGGGTCCAGACTCGGATGGGAGGGGCTGAGGCTGCCTTGACGCCGGAGCAGAGCATCGGGGAGGTGTTGAAGGTCATCGGCGGACTGGGGGATGCGGACAATGGCCGGTTCTTCCTGTATACTGGCAAGGAGTTGCCGTGGTGATGTCCAGGAGGGTTTTTTCTTTCTTTTTGCGCAGCAGGAGCCCGCCGTGGTATATCGATCGACTGGGAAAATAACTCTTCATTTTCCCCATTTGAGACATCTCCGTTTCGGCCATCCCCGCTTGAAGCATCCAAATTTCCAACTGCTGTTTTTGTACGTCATATATGTGATGACAAGGCTGGTGATGCTAATGATTGTACCCAGGATGCCGAACACGATGGAGGCCGCAAGGTTTGGGTCAATCTGGCCGCTTGGCTGGGACAAGTCGCTTGGCTGGGCCAAGGCTCCGACTAGAGAACGATCGGCGGTGATGCTCTGGTTCAAGGTGCGGGCGATCATCCTGGCTTTGGTTCCGCGGACGGAGTTACCTGTTGGGGGACTGGAATGGTATGGTGTCGCGACTCTGGGATCACTATCAAGTGCATGGTGAGGAGGGCGGCATGGCTCGTACAAATAGGCAACCTTTTTGGTTACACAAACACTCGGTACCAGGCACCAGGTACCAGGTAGGTGTGTCCACTGCGGTGGTTCTGCACATGGCTCTGGCAGCCATCTTCCCAAAGAGTGATGCCTTGGGCCGGCTGGGTGGCCCATAATATCCAAAAAGAAGGAACGCAGGAGACGATCCAACCGGGCGAATGGGGCTGGCTGGTCTCCTGGTTCACCGGCGGGAACTGCAGCACACAGCCACGTGGCTGCATCCGCTGATCGCAGGCTGACGTGGATTGACCGCCAACCCTCCCAGGCTGTCCAGGTGTTTTCCTTCCCTTTTCTCCAACTGCGGCCGTATCCACCACAAGCAGGTGTACATGCGCAGCACCGCTCACTCTTTATCTAGGAGCACATGGAGATTTCGACCTAGAAGCGTTTGCTTCAGTCGATTGGGATTTGGGATCATACACCAAATGAGACGCAGCTTTGACTGCATGGCTCTTCCATCCGACAAGAGCGATCCTGTCGAGGCCGAGCCGCTTGGAACTACTGGCGTTTGGATTTCGAGCACCAGGCTCGGTGAGTATATCTTGCAAATCCAGCTGCGAAGAGTCCAGAAGCCACAAGCGATGTCTGTAGAGTCCATCGCGCAACAGCAAGTAGAAACACTAGCTTTGTCTCGGTGATGGGCTGGCTACTACCGGCAAGCGGCAATGGAACACGGCGTGTTTCCGGGGCCCTTTCTTTGGTCACACTTCCGCCTTGCTCCCGCTTGTGGCAGTAACTCGGGCGGGCTGCATGCTGCGGGAGGGATTTGAGAGCCAAAAACGCACTTTTTGCCCCCGCTGCAGCACCCAAAGCTGGCTAAGCCACGATCCAAAGTCTGTCACTTAGCTGTGTGTTGCTTGGGGTTGGCATCGTGACGAGGTGGACTTGTAGCTGGCGCTACAGCAAATGCAAGAACCGGCCCGAGGCGCATCAAGTCCCACCAGCAGGGGACAAGGATGCATCAGCAAGGACCGCTCGTGGCAAATAAGAGGAACCAGATGTTAATAAAATAATAATAATAGGAGAATTATAAGCATAGGTAACGGAAATAACTTCCAAGCCTTCTTTCTCGACCGCCTTCCGGACTTGGTGCTTGATTCATTCGGCGACGACTTTAAAGTCTGCCGGACAGCAATCTGATAATATTGGGGCTCCAAGCATCGGCTCGTCATGCCGAGAGGTTATAATTATCCGTCCCGTGGACGCTTCATCCTTCCACGGTGCAGACTCGACTTGGCTGGCATGAGCTACCGAATCTCCATGTCCTAACAAGACCCGTCATGTCACTTGCCTATCTCCTCAAGGTCTCTTCCACAGGGCTTAAGTTACCGGAGTTAACCCCGACCAGCAGGTAAATAGGCTGCCCCTCTGACCCCGCATTCGAGGTCCGCCCCGCCCAGCTACGTCAGACAAGGAATCGAATCGGCCAGCTGCTGCGTTGCGACGGGCAGCATCACTCAATCCTCAATCTTGCGGCTCATTTTCAGAGCTGCCCACCAAACGCGATGCTGCTGGCGGGATCGAAGAAGTCTCTATCGTTTGACTCGCTCGGCGAAGGGAGCGTGGCGCTGCTGCCGACAGAGCCGGAGGACATGGTAAGCCTGTGGCCAACCAATCCCCTTTTGTGCTGAGCGCTGCAAAGTCCAGGGGAACATGTCGGTATTGACAATAAGGAGGCAGCCGTTGGCCTTCAGGAGGAAAAGCTAACGCGCACCTCCCGCTTCTTCCACAGTGGCACGCAAACAACCTGATCGCGGCCGACGATGTCCTCAAGGCGCACGCGGTGCGCAAGGTGGTGCTCGAGAGCAAGACGGGCAGCACGTCGTCGCAGCGGGTGCACACGGAGCTCACCATCAAAGTGACGTCGACCTTCTTCGACCCGGCCGCGTCGGCGCTGCACGTGTCGGGCACGGTGACGTCGGAGAACAGCTTCGTGGCCCTGGGCCAGTACCACACGCTCGACCTGGAGCTCAACCGGCCCTTCACGCTGTGGAAGCGGCACGGCTGGGACTCGGTCGCGGTCGAGACGCTGCGCGACGCGCTGAACCAGGACAAGGACGGCGCCGTCGCCGCCGTCGTCATGCAGGAGGGGCTCTCCAACATATGCCTCATCACCGACTTCCAGACGCTGCTCAAGCAGCGCGTCGAGAGCAGCGTGCCGCGCAAGCGCGCCGCCACCAGCGAGACAGAGGGCGGCATGCGTCGATTCTACGAGAAGACGCTGTCGACGCTTCTGCGCGCGGTCGAGTTCGGCGGCGAGTCGAGGCCGCTGCTGCTCGCGTCGCCGGGCTTCGTGGCGCAGGACTTCAAGAAATACATTGGCGAGGAGGGCGCACGCCGCGCCGACAAGATGTTGCAGCGGCTGGCGCGGGACGCGGTGGTGGTGCACTCGAGCTCGGGCCACCTGCACTCGCTTAACGAGGTGCTCAAGAGCGCAGAGGTGCAGGCGCTGATGCGCGACAAGAAGTTCAGTCACGAGACGGGCTACATGGACGACTTCTTCACGCGGATGCGGCGCAACGACGGCCGCGCCTGGTACGGGACCGGCCCCGTGGAGAAGGCGGTGCGCGAGGGCGCCGTGGGCCGCGGCGGCGGCGTGCTGCTCGTCAACAACGCGCTGTTTCGCAGCCTGGACATCGCGACGAGGCGGCGGTACGTCGCGCTCGTGGACAAGGTCAAGGAGGATGGAGGCGACGCGAGGATACTGAGCAGCGACCACGAGAGCGGACAGCGGCTGGAGGCACTAGGCGGCATCGCCGCCATTTTAACCTACCCCATATTCGATCTGGACGATGAGGATGGGGACGGTGAGGTGGAGGCAGAAGATGGCGGGGGCGCAGACAGGGGCGGGACGACCATTGTGTGATTAGGTACTAGTCTGTTGCAATTTCTTTCTCGATGTACCTTTCAAGTGCGATTCAGGCCCGGGCTGTTCTCCATGCCTGATTTAAACACCTCATCGTAGGATGGTGCTGTGCAGTAGGACACGACTAGCAAACGTCATGCTGTGAATAACTGCCTCGGCAGACGTGGAAGATTCGCGGAGGGATGCCGGTGCCAAGGCTCAATGGATGCGATCCAATACGACCCAAGTGGGACTCGGCATGAATCATTACTTCCGAGATGCATACGATGGTCACCAACGGCGGCATCTAGTGCAAGCTGTTTATGTCGGGGGAAAACCGAACGGGCGAGGCCGAGCCGGTGGATTACCGTTCTTTTAATTTGCATTCTCTCGCCGTTTTCTGTTTCTTAACTGACGTGTGCCGCACTACGGTTCCGCAACTCAATCGTTGCACAAGCCCGCCCGACCCACGCGGCCAGAGTCGGTTGCCGTCTTTCTTTGTGTCAATGACGTCGGTAGCCTCCGAGGCTTGGCTCCGCAAAATCTCACCAGCTTTGGTTGCGACAGAGACCGGACGGAGCCTCTCAGTCGCAGGGGAAACCCGAGCGCTCCTTCGCCAGAGCCAGAAATCCGACTGGGCTCGCATCCGCATTGATGTTTTGCGCGTCGAATTCCCCACCGATTTGGTGCTTCCTATCACATCTACTCTGGCGAACAACAGTTCTCCTCTCCTCTGATTTGACTTGAATTCCATTGCGACTGCGACGAGACCTGCGTCATTGACTGGACCAACGAGACGCGCTCCATCAACGGCCCCTTTCTCCATGGCCGACTCGGGCGGGCGCGCCCACCACAATGTTAGGGTGGTTGCGACGGCGGAGGAACCTCGAGTCGGGGCAAACGGCCAGGCTCTCCAACAGCCGCCGCAGGTCTTCGTCACCTCGCCATCTCCGGGTGATACGCCACCGCTCGCCGAGTCGGGACATCCTCCCCGAGCGAATTCCGACGGTCAGTAATCCCTTGCGCCATCCCATCGCGCTCGGAAAACGAATAAGGGCGCGCAAGGATCAGGGCCTAGCCAATTCGTCGCAACCTGCTGCGCGACTTGCCGAGGGAGCAGGTAGCATGGCTCAATGCCGCTCACCTTGGCCGCGGGTGGCTTTGTGTTTTTGCTCTCTGGCGAGGGCGCAAGCTTATGCTGATTGCCCTTGGCACTCTCCAATCCAGGCACGCCTCACAACTCTAACCCCACCTCCGTCATCAAGACGCCAAAGAAAGCGTCTACAAAGACCTCACGATCCGACGAATTCCACTCCTCCGCGGGTGCCGCCACCCCGTCTTCTACCAAGGATGCCGCCGACCAGGAAAGCAGGCCGAAGGGCGCCCAGAACGGCCAGGTCGAGGCCCAGTCCAGACCATCACTCCCCGTCACCCCAGCACGCAGTAGCACGACCATAGACCCCTTGTCACAGGTATGATTTCGCCGTCCCAAGGGGCTTGACTTGATCACTCGGCTCTGCCTCTTCTCTCTCGCTAGGCTCCCAGCCCGGCTGCCTTCTGGCTACAGGGGCACCACGGCGACCTTTCCAGCCTAAGCATGCCGAGATTTGTGTGTGCCGGTGGCTTGCAAGCTGAACCGTGCTGACGCCAGGCTCTCGTTGCGCCGCAACACCTTTCCCGCTGCAGCATATTGTCCTTCGAACCAACACAGATCGCTCCATCTCTTCGAGACTACGGAGCCAAACCGTGCGACCCGATAATCCGTCTGCGTCCGAGGGCCTTGGATCGAGTGGCGACGGCCAGCTTAGGCCCCCAAACTCTGATGCGCCGGAGAAGAAGAAGTACGTGATTGATCGCGCCTTCCCGGCCGCGTCGTGCGGGATCGAGGCCCCCATCCAGAAGGCGGGAATGAAGTCACGTTGTCATAGTTGGCCCAGTGTGATACCCGAGCATTTGGGCTAAGTTGAGGTCTTGCACAGGAACCGTGTCTCCTTTCTCAGCCGGCTCAGCATGCGTGGAAGCAAGAAGAAGGGTGACTGCGACGACGACGACAATGGCTCGGAGCGTAGCGACCATCGGCCCGACGGCAACGACGCCCGAGTCTTCTCGACCGTCGGTGCTGGCGGCTTTATACCACATCACAAAGAGCCGCCTCGCTACATCCGCACTAAGGCCCACAACAAGAAAAACCGAGAGTTCAACCGAATGTTTCTGGCACAGGAGCTGATTGGCACGAAACCACCCAAGGACAGCAGCGGGCCAAACTCGACCACAGTGGACGCTAGCAAGACACCCCTCGTCACCGTCTCGTCGGCCGACGGCGTGGGCAGGACGGTGGCGAAGACGGGCGGGGCCATCTGGGCGACCGAGTTCAGCCGCGACGGCGGATTCCTGGCAGCAGCAGGCCGGGACATGGTGGTGCGGGTATGGGCGGTGATCTCGACCCACGAGGAGCGGCGCGCGCACGAGGAAGACGAGGAGGCGACTCACGGCGCCGCTGGTGGAGAGCGGCTTAGTGCGCCCGTATTCCGGGAGCAGCCTGTGCGCGAGTTCGAGGGCCACACCGGCGAGATCCTGGACCTGAGCTGGAGCAAGAACAACTTTCTGCTGTCGACGTCGATGGACCGGACCGTGCGGTTGTGGCACGTCAGTCGCCGTGAGTGCCTGTGCAGCTTCCGCCACAGCGAGTTCGTCAGCAAGGTTGCCTTCCATCCGCGCGACGACCGCTTCTTCCTCGCCGGCTGCCTTGATGCCACCCTGAGGTTATGGAGCATCCCCGACAAGGCGGTCGCATACTCGGCTCAGACTGCGGATCTCATCACCGCCGTGGCCTTCTCGCCTGACGGCACCGTGGCCATCGCCGGAATGCTCAGCGGCATCTGCAACTTCTACGAGACCGAAGGCCTGAAGTTGCAGTCGCAGCTGCACGTGCGCTCATCGCGCGGCAAGAACGCCAAGGGCAGCAAGATCACGGGCATCCAGACGGCGGAGCTCGCGGGGAGCAACGCAGGCGATAAGGTCAAGGTGCTGATAACGTCAACAGATGCGCGTGTGCGTATCTATAACCTGCGCGACAAGACGCTGGACGTCAAGTTCAAGGGACACCAACATGCTGTCGGACAGCTCTGCGCGAGCTTCAGCGACGACGGCAGCTATGTTATATGCCCCAGCGAAGATCGCAAGACGTTCATCTGGAGCCTGGGCCGGCCACCTCCCGGTGCCGCTGAGGCCGAAGACGGGGCGGGTGGTGGTCACGACGGTCCACAGGCCGGCGGGGGTGGTGGGGTGGACAATCTCAAGGGTGATAAAGGGCCATGCGAGTTCTTCTCGGCGCATGCCGCCGTCGTCACAACAGCCATCTTCGCGCCCGCCCGGACGAGGCAGCTACTGGGGAATGGCGGCGATCCGGTCTATGATTTGTGCAACCCGCCCCCGGTGACGTTGGTGTCGATGGTCGAGGCTGAGGAGGCTGCCGCTGCCGCCACCGCTCCCCGCTCTCCGCTCCCATCTATCACCTCTCACGAAGCCACCATGCATAATCGCAGCCAAACGGCTCTGTCCGATGCAGGGCAGACGACGGGCAGCATGAGCAGGACGGGCAAGGCAGAACAGTCACCTGCGTACCTCGCGCGGTCGACCCATTACGACGGCAACATCATCGTCACGTCGGACGATACGGGTATCATCAAGGTGTTCCGACAGGACTGCGCCTATAGGCGCCGCGCCGACGGCTTCGATACGGTCTCGGTCCTAAGCAGGCGGACAAACAGCCTGGTTGGCCGCAGCGCGAGCATACTGACGCGGACTAGTGCGTCCAGCGGCGGGCCGCTCTCGCGGCACGGCTCTCTGTCCACTTCGGTGCCGCCGGGAAGCGGCTTTGCTGCCAGCTCGGACCATATTCTTTCATGGCGACGTGGCGTCGAGACAAACGGCAACAAGGCGGCTAGCGCAAGCAACCTGACCGGGTCGCCGCCGCTTGGAGAGAGGGCCGCGAGAAGCGAACGTAGCATCAGCCCGTCCAAGAGCAATAGCAGGAGCCCCAACGCCAACCTCGCGAGCGAGCGGAGGCGGCAGCTGTACATCAACAGCTCACCTCTCGCGCCCAAGAACGGAAAGAAGGATGCCCTCCTGGAGTCCAGCACGTTCAGCGGCGCTCGCGTCTCTGGCCGGACACCGGCGGCTTTGCTGGGGGATAAGCATCTCGATCGTCTTGACCAGAATCCAGACGAAGCAGATGAGGATCGAAGTCCATCCGAACCGCCAACCCCTGCTTTCTCATTTGTTATCGGGGACGATGGCAATAACACCGATCGCGCCGCCCCTATGGCAAAGTATGAATACCAGAGCGATGAGACTGCCAATGCGGCCAGTGAGGAAATGCACACCCCGGTTGCCGAGGCAGGTCCCCTTACCAAGGAGACGAAAGAGCAAGCCGAAGGTGGCACTGGCCTGTTGGCGGCGACTGGGCTGTGGAGCATCAAATGGCCACGCATGCCCAACCTTCGCATTTCTATTGGTAACCTTCCCGGCATTGGAGGCGGCGGCTCTGGCAAGGACGGCGGGAGTCCTAGTCCAGGCGGCCATGGCCGTATGAGCAGCGATATCAACCCCAAAGGGGAGGCAGTCGACGGAGATGTCAAAAACAAGGACCACGACAAGGAGATAAACGGACCATCGGACAAGAAGTCTCGCCCTTCGCTCTCGGATGCGCCCGGGGGCAGGCCGGGGATTCTCAAGGGCGGAAGGCTGCGGCGGAAATCGTCACCAGCCGTGACGCCTTCCTTAAACTCTGTTGAGTTTGCCGCTGCCGACAGGGCCGACGACGCAGCATGCAATGGCGAGTCGGAACAGGCACGCAAGACGGCCGGCGCGGCAGCGGCATCCACAGGAGAAGGCGCCGCCGCCGGGGAAGGTCGGCCGCCGCAGCATCAGCGGCGGCACAGTCTCCTCCCCTCGATCCCCGGCGGGGCGCGGCTGTCGATGGTCAGCCGGCCGAGCTCGGACATGGCGTCGGCGGGGTCGGACGACGACACGGCGTGCCGGCGCTGCGGCAACCGTGAGTTCAAGGCCAAGCGCGTGGGCGTGGCGCGCCAGCAGCGGTTCGTGTGCGCCAAATGCGGCTCTCCGGCCTCGACCCCGGCCCCAGCGCAGGACGGCGCCGTGTCCGCCAGGAGGCGGTAGGTCCAGCCGCCGAGCTGGTGGACGTGGATCCTGGAGGCGCTGCAGTGCGCTTGCCGGTGCTGCGAACGACCCCAGGAGAGAAGCGGCGTGAATGTACCATAAGCCGTGACGCTTTGGATCCAGCAATACTGAACTGAGTGATGCACATGGATCGTGTACATATACATACTGTCACATACCTTTTTTTATACATTTGTTTCGTTTGTTTCTGGAGGAAGAGAGTGCTACTGTACATAAGGGCGCCTAAGCCTTGGGTGAAGGGTCTGCTTTTGCTGGCACCGTCACCGTCAGCGGGCATTCGTTATCGATACACTTTGTTGTTGTGGCATTACGCATCATACGTTCCTTTTAGTAGCAATTACATCAACTCGGGTTTGGTCAGCTAGGTTGTTGAGAATTTGTAAAGGGGCGTATAAGTTTGGCGGCTCCCTACTTCCCTGGCCCTCGGCTCCGGATGCCATAGAATCGGATAGCACGTCTACATGGACACATGAGCACGATATCTCTCGAGACGATAGGTACCTCCCTAGCCGGTTCGACAGAAGCGGGAGTACACAACGCGCGAACAAGGGCACAGCCCCGGATGCTGCCGCTCTCGTCATGGCCACCGTGCCTCATTCCTTCCTTTCCGGCCCCTACCTTTATTGGCACCCGTGCCCATCCTGCCCTGTGTCTGGCCCCGTCAGCGCGGGTTTTACCAGTGAGAGTAAGACTCGGCTGCTGCCTTGACAGACGTACAGAGTCGGCCCGTATCAACCACACAGCAGAAGCCCTGGCTCTGGCAACTTCCATAACATCGCGGATGACGAGTCCTCAGAGCATCCACCCCGAGTCTAGAACCTTGAGTCCCCGCCCTCCCTTCTTGGCGCTACATCCGCAACCCGCCGGGCATCCAAGAAAGGCAAGATGACCGAGCGGTCCAAGGCGCTAGCTTCGGGAGGATCTCGAGATCTGGATGACTTTGCTAGTCACGCAAGTGGCGTGGGTTCGAATCCCACTCTTGTCAGGATTTTAAATCTTGATGGTGGTGGTGGTGGTGGTGGTGGTGACTCGATCGGATGGTCTAGCATGTATTCGGACGTCAGAGGGTGACTGCGATGACAATTTTTGTTGTCCGTTGGTTGGTCGGGGAAATCCTCTTCTTTTTAGCCCCTGTAATAGTTCGTGCTCACAGGGGCTAAATCACCCTGGGCTGACAGAGCCGCCTCGGCAGCTGTCAGGGGTAAGTTTATTGAGGCCACCAATTTCCTTATCGTCAATGTTGGTGCTGACCTTGAACTCGAGGCTCGCTAGATCGGACTCCCGGCCGCCACCATAACACTATTGATCTTGGAGAATAGGCTATGCTGTCTTTGTGCGGAGCAGGCGGCATCTCGTCCGCCATCACGTGTGTATGTCTTGGTAGTTGAAAAGAACGGAGCGTAGGAATGCTACCTTGCAAGAAACAAAAAAGCCCTCGGGGTCTGGAACCATAGGTAAGCAAGCCATTGAAATGAGACAAGGGGAAAGCAGCTGACAGAGCACTATTGAGCAATATTTGCTTTGGCGGTCCGGAAGAGGCAGTTGTGAAATCTTGCGAGTGCGAGTTCAAAGTCCGATGATCTCCCTATTCACGCCAACAGCCCAGCGGGTAACATCGGGCCTGGCCGTCGGACCAACGGGACGCCACAGGGCAGTCAAAAAGAGAAATTTAGCGCTGCTAAGCCAGCCTTACTCGGTATTTGAAGGATGCCCACTCCATCAGCCTGGGTGGGCAGGGTGGTCAGAACCTCTGACCACCACGTAGGGG
>PYSS01000004.1:667357-694495 GCA_003049465.1 Magnaporthiopsis rhizophila | reverse complement strand
TTTTTTTTTTTTTTTTTTTTTTTTTTTTTAATCTTTTTCTTTTTATTCAATGCCTTGAGCTCCGCATTGTCTTTCCGTGAGGTTTGGGTCTTATCCGGTAACGCCACCACATGGGCATCCCTTTGATGCTCCGGTTGCGTTAGACTGCCCAGCCCTGCACGGGCTCGGCTCTGTGCTGTTCCAAGGACAGGGAACGACATCCGCCAAGCAAAGAGCTGCCCCCGCGCCCCCGAGCACCGCCGATCAGTGTGGCAGGCACAAGTAAGGGATGGGGACACCGGAGGGGTGCGTGCGGTGGAAAAAAAATGTGGAAATGAAGCGGCGGGCGGCAGGCAGGTAGGCTGGCATAGGCAAAAGGATGCAGAGCCCTGTCATTGGGAAGAGGGAGGGGGTTACATACTATGTGTGCGGGCAGGGCAACACGAGAGGGGCCCTTGCGAGGCTGGGTTGGATGGTTCGGGTTTGTACGGAAGTGATTGCTGGGGAGGGGCCTATTTTTTTTTTCGTCTTCATTTTTTTTTTTTTTCCTTGTCTCAGAAATGATGTGGCGGTGAGTGTGGGTGAGGAGTCACACGGGTTGTTGGGCATGGTGGGATTTCGTGTTGTTGGGGGAGAGTGAAAAAAGCAAGACGAACCAAAATTCAAGGGGCGAAGATCGGCGACCTGCTAGTGAGCGAGTGGCTGGCTGGATGTTGGGTTCCGTAGCCGCCTGCCGGCATATGATTGAACCAGGGCAAGCAAACATTCCTTTTTTTTTTTTTTTTTTTTTTTTTTTTTTTTTTNAAAATTTTTTTTTTTTTTTTTTTTTTTTTTTTTTTTTTTTTTTTTTTGCCTTGCTTCCAGCCAGCCGCGTTACTCCAAATCACAGCACAGCTCTGACAGGGATGATTTGGACATGGTGGGTTGTTGGAGGGAGAAGGTCCGAGGGGGTTGGACGAATGATGGAGGCGGAAAGGTGACGATTGGACGGCGGTGGATGGATGGGATACGGGCCAGCCATTGATGGCAAGCTAGGTAGGCTAGGAAATGGGGAAGATTTGCGCGGATTATGAACGAACCCCTGGAGAGCGAGAGTTGCACGGCAGGCAAAAAAAGGGAGGATGAGGCCGGCCGGCCCAGGTTCGCCCGCCGCTTTGTTCGCCCGCCCCGGGTTCTTCATGTGGGAGAAGGAGGGGGGCGTGTGGCAAGGCGGGCGGTGGTGGGTACGATATATATTTGTACATTTTGTCGTTGACACTTGCGACACCGTCTGGCTTTCTGCCGTGACTCTCGCAAGTTGAGGCGTGCGCGTGACAATCTTTACGAGACTGCCTCTTCTGTCTGCTGAGTCCGTCTCTTCTAGCCTGCGCTCGCCTCGGCGGGGTAGATGGGCTGGAGCGGAGGCGATTGGTTGGCGGACTCTTTCGTCATGGAAGCCAACCACCTACGCTATGGTAAGATAGCAGATAGATTTTCCTCGCATGCTGGGCGGAGCTGGCGACGGCTGATGACTGATGATGATAAAAAGCGTGAGCTGGACTCGGACGGATCAGGCCTTTTTTTTTTTTTTTTTTTTTTTTTTTTGCGTTGTGTCTCTGTCGGAGTTGCAACGGCAGAAGTCAAGCGGAGCAAAAAGGGAGGGGCTGGGCTAACTGACTGGCCTGAAAAAGCGCAGGGATGTCGATTCTTTTTTAAGTGGTTGCATCACCGGACCAGGCATGCCCCTCCCTCGGCCAGAGCGGCCAGCTACAGCGGCCGGGCCACGTTTCTCGCCCGGAATGGGTGGAAACGCCGCCGCCGAGAGAGAGCGGGTGCGAGATGGCAACCCAAGCCAAGGGAGGTGCGGGGGTAGCGGCGGCGGTTTCTGTCATTCGATGGGATGTGGGTTTTATTTGAAGCTTGGGGAGATGAGTTGGTCAGACTCTTTTTTTTTTCCCCATGACTCTTTCATTTTATTTATTTTTCCCTTGCGCGACTGAAGGAGCTTGCTTGCTGTCTTGCTGTCTTGCTGTCTTTTTAGCTGCTGCACATTTTTATCGATGATCCACGAAGCGAACACCGCCCGAACGAAACCTCATGACTCCGGCGCCAGAGGGACGAAAAAAAAAAAAAAAAAAAAAAAAAAAAAAAAACATCCCCCACCAAGCAAGCAGCATGTGGCGCACACGCGAATCTGTTTCGCTTTTGCCGACAACCCGCACGAGTAAGTTGAGAAGCCATGGGCGGACGTGTTTGATGCAAGAGGTGCTCGCCTAAAAAAAAAATATTGGCATGAGGCGACGCCCTTCCTCTCAATATCCGAGGCCTGGGCGCTGTTTCTGGTTTCTGTGTGTACGACCAACAAACCCTTCTGTTATTGCCCTTCCCTTCCCTTCCCTTTGCCCCCCGTGCGAGCGTGAGATTGCCGTTCCACAACAGGCAGCGGAGGCCAGGGAAGGTAGAAACCAGCACGTCCGTCCGTTTTTGTTGCTGGCTTCTTTTTTTTTTTTCCCCTACCTTTTGGCGTTGGCTTTCCTTGGTTGTTCGAGCTGTTGGTCCCGTGCCGTTCCAGCTGAACGCGCAACTCGTCGATTTATTATTTCACTCTTCCCTCACCGTCCATCCTTGCGGTTCGATGACTTGTGCTGCTCATGTTTCTCTTGTTCCCGCGTTCCAGGGAGGAAAATGGAGCGAGGATCGAGGACGAGGATCGAGCGGGCTGGGTTGGCTGGACTGGATGGTTGGCCTGTCTAGCCGCCTTCAGGTTCACCTGAGGGGGAAAAAAGGGAAGGACCAGGCAGGGGTGGGTGCACCTCGGTTCCGGGTTCGATTTTCAATGGCCTATGGCCCCCGGACGGACACGGCGGGCGGGAAAAGATGGGGGAAAAAGGGAAAGAGAAGCGAACGGATGTCACGGCAAAAGCTGGCTGGCTGGCTGCTGGCAGGAAAGCAGGCAAAGCTGAAAATAATGCGTCGGTCGTATCGCCCCCCCGCCCGTCCTACTTACCCTTCTCTCCGCAGCAAGAGACATGCAACTTTTTCCATTTCGGGTCAGGCATGCGTGCGTATTGTGTACATTACATAGTCGTGCCTGCACACTTGCTGCTGCACATTGTTGCTAGTTCAGCCGGGGTGCTTCAAGGATGTCCGTCTCTATTTCTTTCTCGGCGGGACTTGTCCTTTTTATCTCCATCTCCGCCACGGGTCAAAAGGGCCTTGGTTTGAGTTTGGCGTGGTTACTGGAACAGAAAAATCGACACAACGGACTGCTTCCCTCTTCCGGCGGGTCAGCTGAGTGAGCTCGTCCATGGATGTCGCTGCTGAGGCGCGGGCGGTGCAGCGCCCGAGACAAAACCTAGCGGGGCCTGCTTGGTTCCAGACTCGCCCCCAGTGGAGGGCTTTTCTTCCTTTCTTGCCCGTGCTGCCCGTCGCTTTTGCCGACAACCCCCAGCATCCTCTCGGCAAAGTCTCTCGCCGGCAGGAAATGCAACAGCGATCAATAACAACAACAAACAACACAGGCAGGCTTTTCTTTCTGACGTGTTCTGCTTGCTGACGGCACCACCAAGTCAAGTCAAGTCAAGTCAAGTGGCCGGCCATTTCCCTCCGATGACGGGGTCCCGCCATTGGAGCCAGCCCCGTCGCCGTCAATGGATCATGCGAGGGAGGCGTCTGGCCTCTGGTGGTGGATTATCTTTTTCTTTTCGTGCCACTTACTACTGCACAGTCATTTTACCCTGGCGGGATTTGGCCACCAATCCATGTGCGTGCGTTGCCCTCCTCTTTCTACCCCACGGATTGTTCCATCTTCCATGAATCAACAACCTACTGCTTCGTCGGATGCCGGCTCTTGTGTCGGGTAGGTAAGTAGGTCCTTTTATCTCGCTCCAGAGGTCGGTCAGCTTTCCGCCGTCGAGATTTCCATGGAATGGCTGGGTCTCGCGGGCGTTCCGTGGGCGTCAGCCCAAAAGAGGCCAGGCCAGGCCCCTCGGCACTAAACCCCCATGATGATCCGTCCCATCCGCCCATCCATCTCTTCCCTAGTTGGGCGTCGCCACGGGCTGGGCCAGACGGCGCTTGTTTGATGTCGCAGGGAAGGAAATGGAAAGGAAAAAGGAAAGAAAAAAGAAGAGAAAAAAAATTGTGGAGGGATGGGTGGCGGGTGCCCTGTGGCCAAATCAAAGCTGAGGTTGTCGGCTTGTTCGCTGTTCTTATCACGCCCGTCCTGGCTGTGATAGGCGACTCGGGGCGGTCGTGGGGCCCTTTTAGCCCCTCCAGGGACCCGTCAGCAGGGGAATTATCGAATAAATAAAAAAAATTCTGGGTGGTCTGTTCCTTGCAAGCGAGCTGGCGGTCGACGGTTCATGCGTGCGTGCCTCGTGTGCCAGCAAATCCATTCGCGAGGAGCAAGTAGCGATGTGCCACTTGTTGCAGGGCACGGCAGAAACAACACAGCGCATACGCACCCAGCACCGGCGCCTGCACCAAGCACAAGCACACACTCACACGGGCGGTGGGCCGGCCACCCGAGCCATTCCTGTTTTTTTCTAGTATTTTATCTTTTCATTTCCCCGCCTTCTTCCTTATTTATGTATTCCCTCGCCTGCCTTCTTTTTCCCTCTGGATGCAGGCGGGCTGGGGTCCCGGCGGAGCGTGGACAGCTGGCACCGGCCCAGGATCGTCCTTCGTCCCGCCCGAGTGGGAGTCAGGCTTTTTTCCCTGGCGCTGGCTAATAAGACTGGGCAGATGCAGAGGACCGGGAGCACTACAGCGCTTAGGGAGGGGTGGTTGGGAATGGGTGGTGGCGGTTTGGATGGGCTCCATATGTGTGTGCTCGACTTGCATCGCTCGGCTGCTGGCCACTTGCTGGAGACGGTCGGGTACCTCTGGGGTACGCGGGATCAATGCAGCAGGGGAGGAGAGGAGGAGAAGGGAGGAGCTGAAGGCGGATTAGAAGAGGGTGGCGGCGGATGCAGCACCCCCAGGCCACTGCATCATTTATTTGTGAGAGTCCAAGATTAAAAAAAAAAAAAAAAAAAAAAAAAAAAAGGCCTCGAGCGGGCGGCGACCTGACTTTTGTTGCCGACCATCCCGGCGATGCCGACTTTTTGTCGCTTGCTGATCTGGTCTGCCTCTTCAAAAGTTCCCTTCGGGTGGGTTTCTTTTCTCGTGCCACCGCCCGACAGCTTGTCATGCCCAGTGCCTGGAGAGCAAGGGAGCGAAGAATGGGAATAAAACACGGAAATAGGGAAGCCAAAAAAGGGTCCTTGCAGTCAGTCCGTGCCAGGAAATGCAAATGATCATTGAATTGCAGTCGTACGCGGGGAGGGTGTGTGTATTGCATGTATGTATGTGCGTGTGTGTGTGTGTGTGTGTGTGTGTATGTGACGCCGCACCGGAAAAGCTTGCAAATGAATGAGGAAAGCCCGTGTGCCTTTCCGGACAGGCCGAGTTTCGGCTTATCAGAGAAAGAAAAGGTCAGGCCAGGCTTGACTGGGTTGGCGTCCTGCTTTTTGTTATTTTCCCTCCCACGTCGCATGAATAGTAGGTCCTTCGGCACAGGTGGCTGACATGGAGGCGGCCTGCTTTTGCCTGCCCCTTGCCCTTTTGAGTTCGCATCCCTTTGGGCCCAGGGCTATCCAGGCGGTGGCACTTGGCGATGGGCCGCCGACGACGCCATGTCCCTGTCGGCACGGATGGAGCACGAGGAATGACAGACATTCTTGGTGTCAAGTGTCGGGCCCAGCTAGCGTCGTGTTTTTGATATTGCTTTTTTTTGGGGCCCTCACCCCTCACTGCATTCGTGGCGGCACAGAAGTCTGTTCTGTCCGTCGGGTTGGCTGTACTGTGTGGTCCTGCGACAAGGACCCAGCCAGCCAGCCAGCCAAGAAGCGGGCAGGCAAAGACAGGATAAAACAGCCAGACTCTCGGTGAAGTAAGTTGGATCGACGTGACTGTGCTGTGCTGTGTGCTTGCTGCCTTACTTGCCTGCTCGCTGGCCGCTTGCTTCGCTGTACTTTTGATGTACTCACTCGTGTGTTCGGCTCGACTGGCCTCGCTCTGTCTGCCCCGGTCTTTTGGCCCATCCTGTCTGGCTAATTGCTGCGTCACCCTCCCTGCCTGGTCCGTCTTTCGCCTGCGGCATACCTACGTCGTATGTTGCTCTCGCTCACACAAAATACACACACAACACACACATGGGCACGCACAACTCAGCAGCATGTCCCCACCGGCCACTGGGAGGGACAAGCCTGAACCGGCACATTCTTGTTAGGCGAGGCATTGGCAGCAAACCTGCCCAAACAGGACATGGCAAACACCAGCTCCGCAAATGGAACCTACCTGGCGGCTTTTGCTCGATTGGATTGGATTCCGAATGCGTTGCAGCCCTCCTTTTGGTAGCCTGCTTTGCTCTTTTTCCTTTCTTTGCTTTTTCCCCCTCAGCTCTCAGTTTCGGGGGTTCTCCCTTTTCGACTTGGTTCTAGTTGCAGGCTGGGGAAAGATTCAGGCGGTCGGTGCTGGCCGCCCGGCTGGCTGGGATTGTGCGTGTAAGTGGTGGATTTGATTGAGTCTTGGGCTGCGGGCAAAAAAAAAAAAAAAAAAAAAAAAGGGCAGGCATTAATGGAAGGGCCAGGCAGGCGGTCGGCGCCATGTATGTATACCACAAGTACCTGCCCGGACAAGGGTGGTGCTGGACGGGCCGGGGGGTCCACTGCAAGCACGTCCAGTCCACCCACCGGACCAGCAGCTGGAGTGAGCCTGATGCTTCCTGCCTTCGCTCACGCACCCCAGTCAAGTGCTCCCAGACACCGAAACCCCTCCACCACAATTCCATGAGACCCAGCACGCACTAACGACGGCTCTTGCTCTTAAGCGTCTGGACCTGCTGTTCCCTTCGAGCCGCCCGCCCTCTCTCCCCTTTCCTTCTTCCCCGGCCACCACCACAACCACCACCACCACCGACCTTTCCCGCGGCCAGCCATGCCCCTTGGATTCGACACCTGCTCCGACTGCTCTTGACCTACGCCGACGTCAAGACTTGGTCCGACACCTACGTCAGCATCGTTTCGCTCCGAACGTCGGCCCCACCGCCTGGGCTTCCTGGAAAAAAGAGAGAGAGAGAGAGGGGAAAGTCGGGCCAAACGAGGGGGAAGAGCACGACGAGGGCGAAAAGCCAAAGACCATCCGACAACGGCCACAGAGCCCCGAAACCCGCCACGAGTGCTGTTCGTAAAGCATCGAGTGATTTTCCGATCAACCAATTTTTTTCTCTCTCCTTCTCCTTTTTATCATTATTCCGTCTTCTGCTACCTGTCGTCATCATTATATTGCTCCTGATTTCTCACCTCGTACCATCATCTTACCGACCGCCAGGACAACTCGATATTCTGTGCGGCCCCAAATAGACACGAGCCTGAGTTTGTTTCTTAGCTGTTGCCGTGTGCCGTGCATGTGGGCGAGGGACAGCTGAAGAAGCAGCAGCGGAGCAGCAGCAGCGACGGCCATTAACACCGGCCGTATCTGCCTCATACTTGCTGCACCGGCTGCCTGCCTGCCTTTCCCTGCCTGTCCGCCTGTCTGTCTGCCTGCCTGCCTCGAAACGCCAGCCCGGCTGCCCAGCCTTCCGTTGTCGGCCTCGGGCACGCACGCCACCCAACTCACAACCGGCCTCTTCCGTCCCAGTTGTCGGCAGAGCCTCTCTCGTTCGTCGCCGCCGCCCTCCTGCCTCTTCCGGTAGGAACGTCGTTGGCGAGTCTTGCGACGGGCGAGTCTGGGAAGTCAATTCGAATCCGCCCCGCTCTTCCCGCCGCCACATCTCAGCACGGCCCATGATGGCTTCCAGAGCTGGGGAGCTGCCCTGGCCCGCGGCGGCACCACCTCGGCTGCCGTCCATGGACGAAATGGACTACGTTATGCATTCCAGTATTCCAGAGCCTCCAGCCCCGCGTCTGCAGCACCCGCCCATAACAGGCGCCGGCACCTGTCCCTACAGCGTAGCCCACCGCGTCGACCACCACGGTTCGCCCCTTCCCAGTCCGAATTATAACTCAGTCTCCTCCTTGCTTTCACCAGTCAGAAATCCACTCCATTCCTCTTCTCCCCCGCACTTGCTCTCGCAGCAGCAGCAACAACAACAGCAGCAGCAGCACAACCACCACGCCCATCACGCCCACGCCCACGCCCAAGCCCACCACCACCACCAACATACGAACTCGCAGCCACACTCACATTCGCACTCGCACTCCCAGTCACATCCGCACCATCCGTACGACCCGGTGCACCCGCCACCCTCGACAAACCACTGGTTCTCCCACCACCAGCCGCCAGCGCCCCAGCCACCGCACTGGGCGCACCAGTTTGGCGCTCCCGACACCCGATCCTCCTCCAGCTCGGGCCTGTTTGCTCCCCAGCAGCTGCCGTCCCTGTTCCCGGCGCTCGAGCACCACCATCACCACTCCCACCCCCACCAACAGTATATGGGCGGGGCGGGCGGCAGCCACCACAATAACAACAACAACGGCAACAGCAGCAGCGGCAACAACGGCGGCAGCGGCAACAGCAGCACCAGCAACCTCCACAGCAATAGCAGCAGCAGCAGCAGCGGAGGGAGCGGTCTAGGAGCTGGCCCCGCCGTCAATCCCCTGCTGGTGACTCAACACAGCCTCGGCCAGTCTCTTGATCCGTTCGCATCGTCGTGGTCGCTCTTCCGTCAGCATCCCCACAGACTGCCCGAGAGCGCCCAGCGGTTCAACCCCGGACCTCATGCCCACCTTGGCAATCCCCAGCAGCAGCATCCGACTCCCGCCAACGCCGCCTCTGCGCCCGCAGTCTCCCCACGCACTCTTCCGAATCCCACCATGCCTGAACACCATGGCCAAACACCGCCCGCCAATAGCCAACAGCCCGAATATGGCTCCTTCTCCCATTCGTCTTCCACCTCACCTTCGTCGTCGGCCCGTGCAAGCCCAAACCCGACCGGCAGCGGATCGCCCGCCCATTCGTCGCCCGGCACCTCCGGAAGGCCGCCACATGAACAGCAAGGTCCCCAAACGCCGACCCGGAGTGAAGCGAACCTGGGGTCTCAGCCACGATCGAATGGGAGCCCTCGAGGTCCCGCAATCGCCACGTCACCCAGTGTGAGCCCGCCAGCTCTGACCCCCGTCGCTGCGGGCGGCATGGACCAACCCGCTGGTCGCTCTGGACCCGGAGGGCACGTGTCCATCAGTGATTTGGAGCGACGACGGTCGACTCCGAGTCACAGGAGGTCGGCGGTCGAGGTGCATGTCTCCGATGACGATAGCGACTCCAGCGAGGAGCACATGGAAGAGATGTTTATCCAACAGCTAGGCGCGGCCGGACACCCTTACACGGTCAGAATGAACGATTTCACCGAAGACAGAATCCGTCGCCAACAACTCCTCCGTGGGGCTTTGAACAACAAACGGATTGCCTCCAAGGGTGCCCTCGCCTCGCTCCAGAGCGTTGACATCGACAGCCTTCCGGAAAACGAACGAAGTGAGTCAAGTGTACCCCTTTCCTTTCTTAATATCTCACTACTTGCTGACCGTGAACACCTTTTACAGCCTGCGTCATCTGCTACAACGAGTTTGGGATCCCGAACCCCGAGGGTATCAACGAGGCGCCCCTGAGACTGCCCAAGTGCAAGCACGTCTTTGGAGACCACTGCATCAAGAAATGGTTCGAGGAATCCGACAGCTGCCCGTACTGCCGCGACAAGGTTCCCTCGGAACCCGCTAGGCGCCTAACCGCGAGATCGGTCAACAACATCTTCGCGGCTGCGCTGCCAGATGGCAGGCCGGCTTTGTAGGCTGCCTCCACGCCCACCCTCGATTCCAGCTTGTCTACAGTTTACTAACGGGCTTTCCACTCTAAACAGCAGCAACTCTACGGGCACAGCGGCTTTGGTGCCTGACATGGGTTTCCTATACCACCGCCAAGCGCATTCGAACCCCTACGCAGCCGCTGGGGCGGCCAGCAGGGCCGCATGGCAGGCGGCGAGGCGCTCGCCCCCAGAGGACATTGACCAGCGCACCCGCCGCACCCGACCGCGCCATGGGAGCCTCCGCGGGGCGCCCTCGACCGGAAGCTCCAACGGTGGAGGCGTGCGGCCGAACTCGTTTGCCGGCGCCTCGTCGTCCACTCCATCATCCCAGCAAGGCTCGCCGGGGCGCGACAGGTACTACGGCGGCTCGAGCATGAACGCGCCGGTGCACTGGCAGTTGCACGCTCAGATGGAAGGCCGTAGGATGCAGAGCCAACAGGCTCTGGGGCAGCAGCGGCTGATCCCGATGCCTGCTGCCATCCCGCGCGGCCTCATGGGTCTTCCCATGCAACACCGCCCAGGACAGCAGCCTTCGGGGACACCGGCCTATTCGACTCCGGCGGCTCTGACACAAGACGCGTTCCCAGGAATGATGAACATGGGGCAGAACCAGGGCCACATGCCACCGAGTGGGCAGGATGCAGGCTACGTCAACCCGTTGAGCACCAGCGGCCCATCGGACACGTCTTCGTCGTCGTCCATGGGACCAGTCCCTCCGGTGGAGGCGGGTGCTCCGTTTCCTGGCCCGGGGTCCTCCACACCGCTTTTTTCCCAGCACCTGCCCCCGGTAGTAGGAGGTCTGGATGACAACCCGTTTGAGCGACCAGGCCCCGCGTCGGCAGCAAACGCTGTTGTCAACTGGTCGCAAAACTGATTCTGGGACTAGATAGTGGTGGTGGTGGTTCTGTCACCATATCTCGCCATGACAACACAGCAGACCTTACACAGAGACGAGTGGAGGAAGGGGATATGTTACGTGTTCACACTAAATCCGACGTGGACAGACACGGGGCGGAGGCGCGAAGCAAAGAGACGAACAACGACAACAACAACAACAACACACGATTCTGCATGACGCGACGATTCGAAAGCATACGACAACACATCCATGTCACTCTTCCTTCTTCTGCCACTCTTTGTTGGCGGGATCATCAGAGCCAGCCGAAGATTTTTTTTCCTTTCGTTTTCGCATGACTGCATTGATATTTTTTGACTTGACTTTGATGAAACTCGGGATAGGCAGGCTTTGGGAGGTCATCGTGGCGTTAAATCTTTTTTTTTTCCTTTATCTCATTTTTCTTTGCACACACTCATCATGTTTTTCTTTTTTAACCTCGGCCAGATCGCACATCATATTAAAGGTCGTCATCCGGAACAGGTCTCGCCCAACTTCCTTTTACTTACCATACACGCACACACACGCACACCCTGTTTGTTTACTATGGAACTTCTCTCCAAGCTCAACTCATCCTTTTTGTCATCATTTCCCCTCCATACTCACACTCATACGAAATCCCATTCAACCCCACCCAATCTTCTTTTTTGTACGCGGCCCCTTTGCTTGCTGTTTTGACGGGCGATGATTTAATAAGGGACTGCCGGAGTCGGTGGATTTTTCTGCACTTTTTTTTTTTCGTCTGTGTTTTGTGTGTTTGTATTGTCCCAACGGGAGACAGCAGTGAAGAACACAGGCCCAGAGGTTGAGATTGCATGGGGAGCCAGGGGGGCCACGTGTCGGTCGTGTCTGGATGCTCGCCACCGAGCGGGTGAGGTTGTCCGTCTGTCAACTTTGGTCTTCATACCTACTTGCCCTAGTAGACTGACTCCGTCCGGTTCCGGACGAGGGTGGGTAGTACGTGTTGTGGTAGGCGGGCGGACGCACACTGGCGAGGCCGAATGCTGCGATAATATAGGTTGATGCATTCACCGAGGGTTCGGGTTGGGTTCCTTATCGTTTTCACTTGAGAACAGGTCATGAGATGAATTGTCTGGGTTCCTTCATCGCTTATCGTCTTTTGATCTCTCCCAACTCCTGGCTGCTGGTGTCGGTATACGGGCAGCAAATTTGCAGGGAATGTTTGTCGGTTTACGAAGCAAGCAGTGGGTGTAATATTTGTGTGTATTTACTCTGCGGAGCTCAAACGGGTTATGATGCAATTTTTTCCAGACCGCCCGCTCGAAAACAGGAACTGCCTATTTGGGATAGCAGCCCGACCCCGCCGCTCCCCGTGCCCCTGGAAAGCTCAGGGTGGGTATCACGAAAAGGGACGGCCCCACATGCCTCGGCTAACGGGCAACCGCATCCCCGTGGGAAGCCGAGCGTCATCCAATTTCATCCACCTCGTCATCTTGGGCATTGACTTTCACAACCACGCACATATACGCGCACTTTTGAGATCTATCTTGGATATTGACGGCGTCGACCGATCGGCTCTTGGGGGAAAAGCCATTGGCGCAAGAGGGAGGGAACGGAGACTGGACCAAGTACAAGAGGAGGTCAAGAGGGAAAAAAAAAAAAAAGGGGGAAGGAACCATGGCAGGCCCCGTACGGCACCCAATCGACGTGGCGGCCCTCGAGGCCTACATCCGCTCCGACGTGCCGGCCATCACGCCGCCGCTCGAAGTCAAGCAGTTTGGCTTTGGCCAGTCCAACCCGACGTACCAGTTGACCGACGCGCGCGGGCGCCGCTACGTGCTGCGCAAGAAGCCGCCGGGCCGGCTCGTGTCCAAGACGGCGCACCAGGTCGAGCGCGAGCACCGCGTCCTCTCGGCCCTGTCTCTAGCTGGAGCCGTCCCGGTCCCGCGCCCCATCTGCCTGTGCGAGGACAGCGCCGTCGTGGGCACGCCCTTTTACGTCATGGAGTTCCTCGACGGCCGCATCTTCGAGGACCCGGCCATGCCGGGCGTGGGCGCCGCCGAGCGGTCCGCGCTGTGGGCCGACGCGATCCGCACGCTCGCGCGTCTGCACTCGGTCGACGTGGACGCGGTCGGGCTGGCCGGGTTCGGGAAAAGGGGCCGGTTTTTCGCCAGACAGGTGCGCACGTGGACGGGCGTGTGCGAGGCCCAGGCCGCCGCGCGCGACGTGGAGACGGGCGAGGCCGTCGGCCACCTGCCCAGGTACGCGGAGCTGGTGCGGTTTTTCGAGGACGAGACGATGCAGCCGCGGGACCGGGCGACGCTGGTGCATGGCGATTACAAGATTGATAATTTGGTGTTTCATAAGACGGAGCCGAGGGTTATTGGGATATTGGAGTGAGTTTTTTTCTTACATCCTTCCTTCTCTTTCTTCGTTCCTTTTCTTCGTTCCTTTTTGTTCGTTCCTTTTTTCGTTCATTTTTTTTCGTTCTTTTTTTTTTCGTTCCTTTTTTTTTCGTTCCTCTTTTCCCACTTCCTTTCGTCTATTCTCCCTTCTTTTTCTCTTTCTTTCTTTCTTTCACCCTCGTCTGTTTTCCAAGGCATGACCCCTTTAAACCACCGATTTCGGGTTTATACCTCGAAAATACACTGACAAACAACAGCTGGGAAATGTCCACTATCGGCCACCCCCTCTCGGACCTGGCAAACCTCTTCCAGCCCTTCGAGACGGCACACCTGCCGACCGACATGGTCAACACCGCCCACCGGGGCTTCGTCCCGGGCACCACCCCGGGCCTCCCCACCCGCGACGAGGCCGTCGAGCTCTACCGCGCCGCCGTCCCCGCCGGCTGGTGGCGGACCCCGGCCGAGATGGCGCCCGAGCTGCGCTGGGCCCAGGCCTTCAACATGTTCCGCGCCGCCGCCGTCTGCCAGGGCATCGCCGCCCGTGTCGCCGCCCGCCAGGCGAGTAGCGAGCAGGCCCGCCGCTACGCTGACGGGCGGGCGCCGCTTGCCGAGTTTGCGTGGACCATGGTTGAGAAGGCTAGGGAGGCGGCTGCTGGTACGGCCAGGGCCAAGATATGAGAGGTTCGACGCAGCTGCTTGCTTCTTTTCAGTTTAATGAATACCTCTCAAACCAGATTCGCTCCGAATGTTCCATGCCCACCTGGCCGCTAGCGTTCCCATCCCGCTCACTAAAACTCCAATTGCTGCACAGAAGTCGGGCGGCCCTCGGACACATCGTGACCAATGGGCGCTGGCCACAATTCGGGCCTTGAAGAGAGTGAGGCTGTGCTGCACGTGAACAAAATCTCTTCGCCCAGCGCCCCAAAAATTGGTCAATTCCTTCCCCTCACCTCCCTCCTTTTTATCACTACCTCTCGGCGTGACCTGCACAGGCCCGCGGCTATGGAGGGTACTATCTCTAGCGATCCCGCGAATCCAATAACCGACCAAGGGTTGCCGGTCGTATACGATCCTCCTGGACATGCCATAGCTGAGTACGCACCTTTCCTTGTTGCTTCCATTATAGAGCGTGTGGTCAATTCGAATCAGACTGACCACGATGAACTGTTTCGACAGTATCGTCTTCGTCCATGGCCTCCAGGGCCACCCTTACAGGACATGGGCTTCCACGAAATGTACGAATCTCCGCTCGGCGTCAGGCCAGGCACCAGTCGGCCAGGAGAGACAGTATCGTTTGAAGACGTTACTACCGAAGCCTTGGGGCAGAGACATCTGGCGGCGGTTCCAATCACCCAACAACAGACGCAAAACCCCCTCGCAACGCTAGCCTCGAAAGGTGGTTCTGGCCCAGGCATTAGGTTCCTACAGCCTGCCCTGAAGGCCGAGTCCTGACATGGGGATATGACACCGTCGTGAGCAGGCTTGGGAAGAGCCCAGCTTGCAAAGGCAGCATATCTTCCCACAGCAGAGATCTTCTCTGGGGTCTCGAACGCACTCGGGATGACGCCATCTCAGAGGGACGGCCACTCATATTTGTCGCCCATTCGCTGGGTGGCATTGTCGTCAAAGAAGTATGTATGTCTCTGCAGTTCCCAACACAGTGCGTCAATTTGGGCTCGCTAACCTTATGAGTCCAGGAATCCCAGATGCTATCCCTCTCGGAGCGTTCAGAAAGAGCATCCTCCCACCGCGTCGTGAAGCCGACCGCTGCTATAATATTCCTGGGCACGCCACACAGGGGTAGTGTGGATCTGCCCAGGCTCGCGAACAAAGGCCGGTCAATCATCAGTGCCCTAGGATTCGACACGGCTTCCGCTACGCTTGACGCTCTCGGCCTTAAATCAACTGACCTTGAGCGATGTCAGGAATCGTTCTCATCGCTCTGGCGCCGATACGATTTCCGGGTCAAGACTTTCCAAGAGAGCCTCGGCATGCGTGGGATTAATATTGGCCCCCTCAACGACCAGGTCGTCCAAAGCTTCTCTTCGCTGCTAGGAGATGACCGCGAAGATGCCGAAACTCTGCACGCCAATCACACGGACATGGCTAGATTCTCCGGACGCGATGATTCAAACCAGGCGAAAGTGGTGGGAGAGGTCCAAAGAATCTACTTGGATCTCCGCAAAGCACGGGAAGGTTCATCTGGAATCGCGCAGCCGCGTCTGTCCTCGCCGAACGGGGCATACGACGTTCGGGTTGGGACGAAGGGTGACCTCGAGGATCTAAAGACGCAGATGTATCGAGGAAAGGAGAACCGAAAAGGTGCGTCTGACTGCCGCGCCAGGCTCACTCGAACTGCATTCATCTAATCCCCTGGTCTCTTTTAGTGTTCCTTGAGGCTCTACACTTCGACGGAATCGAACCGCACCGGACATCCTTACGGCGCCAAGCCCGAGGCACCTGCCAGTGGATCTTGCAACAACCCGGACTTCAACCTGTGGCGTCATGGTTCCTCAAATGACGACACGAACTCCGGCCTCCTCTGGATTCTCGGTCACCCTGGGTCAGGCAAGTCGACCGTTATGGAAGAGGCTTACCGAAACTTCCCCCGCGACGACACCGGGCAGCAAGTGTTTGCCTTTTTCTTCGATTCCAAGGCTGAAGAGCCACTCCTGTGCCACCCTAGTGGACTCTATCGGTCTTTGCTCTACCGGATCTTAAGCCTGCGTCCCAACACCTCTAGGACTCTGGAGGAAGAGCGACCACAGCTGCGGAGAAAACTCCAGTTATGGAAATATGACGTCTTTGGACGCTACGGTTACCAGGACACGCTAGAGGCTGTTCTTGTTGAGCCTTCGTCACCTCCTACGGTCCTTTTTATTGACGGATTGGACAAGTGTGGCGCGGTCGAGATGCGCGATATGGCCATGTTCTTTTCGTCGGTCGCAAAACTGGCTCAGGCCTCAGGAGTCCAGCCACGCGTATGCCTTGCCAGTCGGACTCACGGTGCACCCATAACCACTATGGGCTGTCCCACTGTCTGGATGGAACGCAACAACGCCAGTGATATCAAGACATACGTCCACCAGAGGCTCTCTGTCTTTCGCGAGACGGTTCCTGATCTTGATGCACTCATACACACGGTGCTGGAAATGTCACAAGGCATCTTCCTTTGGGTGGTCCTTGCCGTCGACAGCCTTACGGAGGACCTTGAGAGAGGCCTGAATGCCAGGTTCCTCCAGGGTCGGCTTCTCAAGCTGGCCGGTGGCTTACACGGTTTGTACCGAGTAATTCTTGTTCGAAACACAGACGATCGCAAGATGAGGCTACGCTTCTTCCAGTGGATCATCTTTGGAGGCGAAATCCAGCTTCGAGAGTGGCGTGACATTCTCCCATTCCTTTGAGCCCCGTACCGCGGTCCCTTCGACAAAGTCAGCGGTCTCGATACTACGCTGACACAGATGAGCAGTTGATCAGGCTGATCCGGGATATCTCCTTGGGGCTCGTCCACGTCACGGGCCACATACTCTCGGAAAGCCAGGAGGTTGGCGGATCTGTGGTCGATTCGATTGGCCCAGCAGCTGGGTCACTCAATTCACAAGATGGGAACACCAGGATCGTCGGCGTCATCCATGGGACGGTTCGGGACTTCTTTCTCGACAAAGATGGCTTCCTCATCCTGAGTGACAATGGCGCACTCCCTACAGTTGGGGGTGGCTACGAGACCATCCTGAACACCTGCCTTGATTTGATTCAGGTTCCGGAACTGGACTCAATCGTCGAGCGCAGGCTGCATACAGCCAAGCTCAGGCAGGATATCATTCCTAGTAGCAGCCCAGGCCCGGAAGATGGCAGATCCCATTGTCCGGAAGGAAGCAACGTCGGATCATATCATTCGGAAGGAAGCAGCGTCGGATCATATCACTCTGCCGGCTCCCTGCGGCAGAAGAGAGCCCCAGACGACAGACGTCGGGGCCTGCAGGAGCAGAGCGCCGAGCGTCGGCGCTTGCAAAAGGTGACCGGCATCCTTGCGCGGTTGGATCCGCGCCCGCCCGACCAGGACCCGCTCAGCGCACGCCTGGCCGACTTCCTCGCGTCACTTCCACCACCAGTTAGCTGGGACGGCGACCCGGCAGAGGGCCCCCCGGGCACGTCTAGCCTTCCCCCGCCGGTGAAGACTGTAGACGACGTGCCGGTGACACACTCGGGGAGATCGGCTGTGACGAAGCCGTGGGATTATCCGGAGTGCACGCCGTATATTGTTGGAACCTTTTCCTACCACACATATCGCGGTCAGGGTGCGGGCATGAACCCGACCGCCATCATTTCTCGCCTCTACCGCCGCACCAACTTCACCAACACCAGCCTTTTTAAGCGGCTTCTTGTACTGAGTGAAGCGTCAGATCCAGACGTGGATATGAAGCAGTGGGCCATGAGCAGATCTCTACATTCCTGGGTGCCTCTGATCAACGATCTATCAGTGCCATCGCCTTGAACTGTTTCGTTGGACGAATCTAATTCTTTCAGAGAAGGCTGGGATCGAAGGGGAGATGGAACTCCGTATGTTCCTGTACAGTCAATATTCGCTCCCCGCCGCCAACCCCTGTCAGGCTCACATGCAGCAAACACCCATGGTAGCCACAACAAAACGGATCTATGAAACGTGGACAGCACGTAAGCACCCCATAACGGGTCTTTCACCTCAAAGACCTACCTAGAGGTACCTAGGTAGGTAAGTACCTAGTTAATAGGTGTATGCCTTTCAAGCAAAGAAGGGGAACTCTTGTCATGGAGGACGAGACGTGATGAAGAGATGGGCTGGACCGTAGGGGAGCAACACTGGCGTCAACTCAGCCGCCTGCGTCTGAATCATCGTTGAACCCCAGTAGTCCATGCCCGCCTACCACTCCTCCTTCTCGTTTCCCTCGGCCTTCTCCTCGGGCTCTTCGTACAACCGCCGCCTAACCTCATCCGGCACACGCTCGCGGGGCCCGACGCAGTCCACGTGCGGGGTGAGGTCCGTCTTCTTCAGAAAAACCATCTTGACGTCCCCGTTTCTTCGTTTGTACCAGTCGCGCGCTCCCACCACCGGATCGATGGCACCGAGGCGCTTGGCGACTTTTGCCCTTTTGTCATCCCCGTCTGTGCCGTCCTGCGGCTCCTCGGTTTTTGTCCTCCGAGATGAACAGGTTCCCAACGGTCCTCGTGGTCGCCGTAGGGTAGGGGCAGTTGAAAGACGTAGTATTGGTCGAGCTCGACTGGAGGAGTGTTGTTTGGTCCCGTGTGAGCGGGGAAATACACCCCTCGCTTCAACCCAACAGAAATGTCGTAAGAGGTTTATAGAGAAAATGGGAAACATTCTACCATCCGGCGGTCGTAGTTCCTCAACCTCAACGCGGCCCAGGCGAGGATAGTGAATATGTACCGTGTTTCCTCCAAGGCCTCCAGGGCATCGGTGAGAGCGGCGTTGCGCGCGCAGGCCATCTTCAGGTACTCGACCGTGCCCGGTAGATTGGGGGATTCTGGTTCCGACATGGTTTCTTTGCCCGGGGCGAGCGGTGTTGAGTCGAAATGTTGCGAGATGAAGGATTGTGCATATTGAGAGTTGCAGCTCAAGCTTAATACACCCTTCTGGCTGCGGGAGAGAGGCATAGGTGTATTGGGATTTTATATAGACACATGACGGACAATGAATATGCGAAGGTGAGGAGATGGATAATCAATAGATGGTACATATATTCCCCGTCAAATGTTGCAATTTACGAAAGGCTTCTGCGCGGCTTGTTTGTTTGTAGTGTCTGCTTCGCATTTGCCGACCGCCGTCTCTACGTGGTAGTGTTTTGTCATTCCATTAGCATATCGTGAAGTACTTCGTGACGGACACAATATCTTGGTGGCTCCTCACTGGCGCATGATTTTTGAACAGTTTCAAATTGTTTTTCTCGAGGTCGAAGGCTATCAAAGATAGAAAGGCATCGACATTTACGAGGACTACGTCTCCAGAGCCGTGATTTCCCCGCCTTGAGAGTTTACCTAATTCCTGACCTTTCCCTTGCGCCTTTCCCTGCTGAGCTTCGCTGCTTCCTGTCGAGGAACCTTGGAGTTAAAGACGGATCCCAGTTGGTATCATGAGAATCACCGAATCCACACTTCATCTCATAGAAAAAGTGACTACCCAACTCACCTGCTCAACTTCTACATGACGTTGCAGGAAAGATCAACGCCCGGGTCGCGCCTTCCGGCACCCAGGCCCCAGCGCAGGCCGTTCTCGACGCGGATGACCATGCGCACCATGTTGCGGTCGTACTGGCCCTTGAGGTCGTGCTTGGGGCAGCAGAGCTTGGTGGCCTTGAAGTAGGGCGGCGCCTCCTTGGGGATGCCGTTGAAGAAGAAGGGACAGGTGCTGAAGCCGTAGCCCGGCCAGCACGGCTGCGTCACCGCCGTCCACTTGCAGCCGCAAGTCGGGTCCTTGAAGAAGGCCGTCTGACACATGGTGGCAGTTTTTCCTTCTTTGGTCTAATTGTGAGGGTTGGATGAGATGTGCGGCGGTGCGGCGGTGCGGCGGTGGTTTATTCTGGTTTCTTTCAGTTGATGCTTTCCTGGTTGGTTTGTTGAATTCTGTTTGGCAGTTGGACGTATGTCGTATCTCCCAAGAGGCAGCGCGTGGTTCAAGGCGTTGGATGCTTCAGGGCCACTTCCTCCTGGGCGGGATCGCGGATGTTCTGCATGTGGATTTCGAAAGGTAGAAAATCTGGGTTGTTTGTGTTGTGCGTTTGTTGTGTGCGGTTGCGGTGGAAAGAAGAAGGTTGAGATGGATGAAGGACTGTAAAAAAGGGAACGAGCCAAAAGAGCGACGGAATGCTCGGCCTGATAAAAGAAATCTGAAGGGCAAGTGAAAAAGGGGTCGGGAGTGACGCGGCTCTGCTTGCCTCGACCAGGAAGGCCGGCCTTGCTGCCCCATCACGTTTCGGTCACCAGCACGAACCGAGCTTGACACCTGAAACTGCCAGCCACGAGGCACGTCATTTTGGAATTATGCAAACGGCCCAGTTTCATATCCGAGATCGCCGCACTTGAAACTCTCGCGCGCACATGGACAATAATACAGTGATCACATGGAGAGCCCGCTCATCGGCCAGACCCGGCCCAAGAAAAATATCAACCCGAGCCGAACGCGATAGACCGTGGACTTTACGTCCCGGCAACAAACGAACGAGTAATCTGTACATCGCTAAGAACTAACCGCCGGTAGTACCCGTTATTTTGATGCTAACTAACCATCCCCTCACCACCCACTGCACGCCTTCTACTCGTCCAGCTGGGTCCGATCCAGATCCTTCAGCGAGCCCGCCTTGCCGGCAGCTGCCATCTCCTCTGCCATTTCCGAAGACGAGTCCCCCAGGAGACGTGAGAGCATGTCCTCGATGCGCGACATGGACTCCTCGAGCGAGTCGAGCCGCTCCGTGATGGTCGTCATCTCGTCCGTCCCCGAGAGGGCCCCGCGCAGCTGCTGCACCAGGAACGGGTCGATGCTGTCGCGCCGGCCCAGCGGTCGAGGCGACAGCTTGTCGGGGTCGCGCCGGCGTGCCTGGTCGCCGTTCTGACTCTGGCCCAGTCCCTGCGCCACTCCTGGTTGGCCGTCCGTCGACGGCGGGCTCGGACTGCCGGCGGCAGGGTTCTGGGCCGACGGGACGCCCAGCTTCTGGCTGCTCGGGCCCGAATGGCTCGCCTGGCGCGTGAACTGACGGCGGATAAGGTGCCGCGTCAGGTCGTCGTCGACAGCGATCTCGTCGCGCACGCTGCGCGGCGGCTGGATCTCAAACACGTCCTGTATATCGCCGTGGGCCGTGATGTGCCACCAGTCCCAGGACCACTGCCAGGGCCACGAGTTTGAAGGCTGCTGCTGCGCCGTGCCTGGTCTCAACGACTCTGTGTCCAGGCCCGTGTTGGTGCCACCGTTGCCGCTGTTGCTGTTGCTGCTGTCCTCGTTCGGCCAGAGGAACCAGCGCTCGGCCAGTGCGATGCCGAGGAGCAAGGGGAGATTGAGGGTGCGCACGCTGGCCACGTGGATGGTGTGGAACTTGCGCGGCGATACGATCCACTTGAGCGGAAGCAGGACGAGCATGGCGATGATGTTGAATGGCGGCTGGTAGGCAAAGATGGCGTCTGCCTTGACTCCCTCGAGCGTCAGCACCGCATGGCGATACTGGATCTCGGCTGTCGCGTTTTGGACAACTATTTTTGGTCAGTCCCCATGTCCGAAAGTTTCAGATGCCATTGAATAACACCTACTGGTACTAAAGGTGTTTGAGAGCATCGAGACGAGAATGGTGAGGAAGAGAGTGTTGCCTGTGATGCACGAGCAGGTTAGGACATGATATTTCCCCTAGTTTGTAGGTGACGGAGAGGGATTCCCGAGAGAGATACGAACCCAAAAACGTAAAGGCCACCATAAGGCTAGGGCCCAGGAGCCAGTGAAAGTCGACCGATCGATGAATGCCCGTGCCATCAAGCCCGAACCAGATCCAGAGCATCCACTCGGCTATCGTCACGGGCTCGTGGCGGCCCTCGCCCAGCCAGATGAGCGAAAGCATGAAACCGCCAAAACACCAGGCGGCCAGGGCCGAGAGCAAGGTGAAGTCGGACATCATGGCCCGGAGCGACACGAAGAGCAGGTTGTCCGAAAGCAGGTTGAAGGCGAGGCGCGGGATGAGCACGGGGGCGGCCATGGCCAGCACGTCGAGCGCCTGCTGCCCGGGCTCGTCGAGGCCCATGTGCAGGCCGTAGAGGCGTAGCGCCAGGTAGATCCAGTAGATGCCCGAAAAGGCCACGTCGAGGAACGACCACAGGTTCTGCGTGTACACGTGCCAGCCGTGCTCGAGGATGGCGGCGAAGCTGTCCAGCACCCAGCCGAAGGCGTAGACGGCGAAGCAGATCTCGATGATGCTGATGGTAGACGCATCCCGCTCGGCCATGAAGCTCAGGTACAGACAAAGCAGGATGATGAACTGGGTGACCTCGAGGATGTTGCGGGTGCGCGGCACGATGAGTCGGTATTGGTTCAGCAGAGAGGCGTCCCGAGGGTCGTACAGAGATATTGGCTTCTGCTTGTACCGATCCGGGATGATGTTGAGGTAGCTCGAGGGGGTATACGTGATCCTCCCCGTGTATATGCCATCGATGCTATGGGGATTTTTTTTAGTAAAAAGGTGGAGAAAAATGACAAGGATACCAAGTCCAAGTAAAACGCACACTTTCTGGCAGCTCGTGGAGCTTAGAAATAATTTGCTCTCGCCAAGAATGGCAACCTCGAGAGCCGGGAGTGTTCTGTGATGTATCCGCTCCCCCGACAGCTGCTCGTCCCGGAACAGATCGTCGGGAGCGTTCTGGAAGGGGTGGAAGCCGGCGACCAGGATGTGGGCCAGCACCAGGAGGCCGTCGTTTCCAGGGTTGTCCTCGCTGAAGCGGCGCAGAATTCTAGTTGCAACCAGCTCGCAGAGGGTTGCGCGGGCAAAGTTGACATTTTGGCGATTGTTCAAGTGCGACTGTTCATGCAGAAACTGGACCCGGTTTACAAGCAGGCAGTATACTGTCGATGTTGGAACATCGGAGTTGGAGGTTATCAGCACTAGGCAGTTACGGGCGACAGCACGCAACGAGCAGAAGAAAAACTGGGACTAACCAATAGAGATGTCGTCCAGTTCATACAGCTTGTCGACAAGTGGACGCACGACCGAGATGTTGATGCGCACGTCCCGCAGCTGGTCGAGGGTGAGGTAGTCCTCGACAATGGCCACGATGTCGCGGCGGATCCTGTGGATGTTTATGTAGACGGGCAGATGCTGGTGGCTGTTTGTCATGCACGAGGGCAGCGGCGGCGGCTGGTGTTGATGCGGGTTATCCCTCCTGGGGAGCAGCGGCTGCCTCTCGTCGGTCACGAAGGTGAGTACGCTGCCCGTCCCGCGCCGGCGTGGGGAGGACATGCGTTCCCTGGTGGCCATGTCGACAGTGTCCACAGGCCTGGAACACAGTGGACGGGCTCCCTCGTGACCCGCTGCTATAGAACTCTGGTGTAGACTGGCAGGCGACGGCCCCAGTTTGTCTTGGGGCGGCACCAGGGCACCGGCGATAGATGGGTAGGTAGACAGCAGCAGGCCTTGACCGCCAAGAAGGCCGGCTTGTTAAAGTAGCAGGCGAATCAGAAGAAAACACAAAAACGCGGCGGCGTTGACACAATCGATGCAGAGAAAACAAAAGACGGGGCCGTGCAGGCCGTCTGAAAAGAAGAGCTGAGGAAAGTCAGCTATAAATGCCTCGACAGCAACCTATTTTACTACGGAATATTCATGATGTGGACATCAAACACTATGCCGACGGAGTTGATTCTCCTGGCATGGAGAATTGACTGCCGGCAGCTTCAGCGAACAGCCCTATTTTTTTGTTTCTTGTAGGTTGCAGTCTTGGCTTAGCTCTGCATAAAGCCAAGCTGGCGGCCCCCACGCGGCGCGACATTGACTGTGGCACCCGTTTCGCGACCGCTGTTCTGGCAGGGTTATTATTAGCACGGCTGATTGGCTCCAGCCTGGAGACGTCGGAAGGCAGGAGCCATCAAAATTGACGATGCGTGGCTTGACATTTTGATCTCCCTCGACAAACTTTCCATTTTTCAGACGCTGGCTTGAGTTTGCGCCACAGTCCCGACTAGCTCCCATCTACCAAGCCCCGCCGCTCACGAGCCCCTGATGCAGACCTGACCCAACGACCAGCGGAGCTGCCCGTCCAGTCTTTCTTATCCACAACAAAAGCCGCGTGCCAGCCAAGCGGTCTCCCCCTAAAGATGTGTCTGCAAAACACGGGCCAACCGACGACGACGACGACGACGACAAGCCACCACCTCTAAGGCGGCCCGCCGCCCGCCGCCATGCTCACAGCCACGAACCTCTTCCGCCTCCCGTCCAAGTTCAGCCGCCGCGCCCGACGCCGCCGCATGGCCACCCTGGTGGCACTCGCGGCCCTGAGCCTGCTGGTGCTGCTGCCGCTGTACGCCGTCTACAAGCCGCCGCCTTTTCTGATCCGCCACTTTGCCCGCCGCTGGCCCGACGTGCTGTGGCAGGTCGACGCCGACCGCCTGCCGCGCGACCCGGAGGCGCGCGCCGAGCCGGCCAAGGTGGTGGCGCTGACCATCGACGACGCCCCCTCGGACCAGACGGCGCACATCCTCGACCTGCTGCGCGCCCACGGCGTCCACGCCACCTTCTTCGTCATCGGCGGGCAGGTCGAGGGCCGCGAGGAGCTGCTGCGGCGCATCGTACGCGAGGGCCACGAGCTCGGCAACCACGCCATGCACGACGAGGCGTCGCGCAGCCTGCGGCCAGACGAGCTCGAGGACCAGATCCTGCGCGTTCAGGGCATGATCCGCGACGCCTACGCCGACGTGGCCACGGAGCGAGAGGAGGAGGAGGCCGAGGCTGAGGCCGAGCAGGACGACGACAACACAAAAAACAAAAAAGACGACCCCCCGGGCCCTTACGCCCCGCGATATAACTACTTCCGCCCCGGGTCCGGCTTCTTCACGGACCGCATGCGCCGGCTCGTCTCGCGCCTGGGCTACCGCCTGGTGCTGGGCAGCATATACCCGCACGACGCCCAGATCAGCCACTGGCGCGTCAACGCCCGCCACATCCTCAGCATGCTGCGCCCTGGCCGCATCATCATCTGCCACGACCGCCGCAGCTGGACGGTGCCCATGCTGGAGAGGGTGCTGCCGGAGGCCAAGCGGAGGGGCTACCGGCTCGTCAACGTCAGCGAGCTCCTCACCATGGCCGACACGGAGACCTAGCGAGGGGCCGGGTTGACTTTTATTTTCCGCCGCAGTGCTGGATGGACGCTGCGGCAGTTGCAAATCTATATAAAGGGACGGGCGGGTTTTTTGGGACTGGCATGTTGACGATGGTATACCATGATCTGCATAATTCTGGCGCCATTTTTTTTTTTTTAATCTCGCGGGAAATGCACAGCATGAGGGAGACTGCTGTTTTTGGGTTTTTTTTTTACGTTTTTTTTTTTTTTTTTTTTTTTTTTTTTTTTTTGCCTCGTGCGCTTCTAACGCCGGGATCGTGGACATCTAGTCTAACCGATACACGGCACATTTGTAATGCATTTCTTGTTGGTATACATTCACTCTGAACCATCTTTGGGAATACTCCAACCCCTCACCATCAACTCGCGTCCGCCTTGGCGCCGTCCTCGTCTACGAGAGCCTGGAAGCCATGCAGCAGATCCGCCCGGAGGTCCTCGAACGCCTCGACGCCGACGCTGATGCGGAGCAGGCGCCTGTCGACGCGCGGGTCCGTCATGGCGCGCCACTCGATCAGGCTCTCGACCCCGCCGAGGCTGGTGGCGTGGTGGAACAGGCACAGCCTGCTCGGCAGCCGGCGCGCGTGCTCCTCGGTGTTGAGCACGATCGAAAACACGGGACCGAACCCACGCGGCATCTGCCGTCGCAGCCACGAGTTCTCGTCGGCCGCCTCGGGCTGCTGGCTGGCGTGGTGCACTCGGACTACTAGGCGGGCCGCGGGCGACGACTCCTCCGCAGCCGCATTCTTCTTCACCTCGGCAGCAAGCCAGTCGACCAGCCGCTGCGCGCTCCTGCTCTGCCGCTCAACCCGGAGCTCCAGCGTGCGCAGGCTCCGCACGCCCAGCCAGCCCTCCATGCTGCCCATGACGGACCCGAGCACCAGCCGGTCCAAGCGCAGCATCTCCATCCAGTCGCCAGCTCCTAGCCTGCCATCACCCCCTTGGCGGTCATTTCCCTTCCTCTTCCCCGCCCACCGCGGGCTGACAGCCAACACGCCACACAGCATATCCGAATGCCCGCCAAAGAACTTGGTGCCACTGTGCACAACCGCGTCCGCACCCCATTCAAACGGGTCCAGCAGCGGCGGCGGCGCAAACGTCGCGTCAACAGTCAAGTACGCCCCCTTTTCCCTCGCCAGCGCCGCATACCGCTCGAGATCCCGCGCCTCGCCCGTCGGGTTGAGCGGCGTCTCAACGTGGATCACGTCTCCCGGGCCTAACCGGTCCAGCACCGACTGGTCCGACAGGGACGGCAGCACCTCGAGCCCCGTCAGACGCGAGACGAGGGCGACCACGCCGTGCACGCCGCTGTAGCCGTCCTCGAGCGCGATGCGGCGCGGGTTGAGGTGCGTCAGCAGCGCGTGGAAGGCGGCCAGCCCGGAGCTGTAGGTTAGACATGGAGCGCCGATCATGGAGCTGAGGACGGCCTCGAGGCGGGTTGTGTTGGGGGCTGAGTCGCGGGAGTAGACGTGCGTGTCGGGGGTCGCGTTTGGCTGTGCGTGGATATGTGTGTTGGTTTAGCAACTACGGAGATGTGACATGAGAGAGAAGGAAAGCCCCTACGTCTGGCTGCCCCCACGGCACAAGCTCGTCCGGGTCCTGGTGGTACCGGAATGTGGTGCTGACGTGCATCGGCGGCGCCACGGCCGGGTGGCCGTTGATGTAGTCGTCGGCGTGCATGGCGCGTGTCGACAGCGACAGCTGGGGCCCGAACGCGGCCGCCAGGTCCCCGGGGCCGGGCGGGCGGGCCTCTGGTGTGCTTGGGTCCGACATGGTGCTTGCTATAGGAGCTTGACAGGGAAAATGAAGCATTGAAAAAGGTCCTTACTCGAAAGGGACTGCCCGTATATACCTACGCCCTCGGCCATTTCAAGCGCAAGGCGCATCGCCGGCGGGGTCCAGCCCACCCACCCACTCGTAAAAGACGCTTCAATTGATGACGAGACGGAATCGGGTCCGTTTGCCAAGCTAACCTGCTGGGTACACCCTTGTGCACATCTGCCTGCATATATGTAAAAGCCTAGCACTGGGCGCACAGTCACATCCAGAACAGCCCAATATAATCGAGCACGTCCAAGTCGTCTCAATGCTCTCATTATCGCAAGCCATCCCAGGCCAGCACCAGGTCCACCCGTTTTTCTAGGTACGTGTACGTATAACAGGTAGCAAGCCCAAAAAAAAAAAAAAAAAAAAAAAAAAAAAAAAAAAAAAAAAAAAAA
>PYSS01000004.1:544668-667335 GCA_003049465.1 Magnaporthiopsis rhizophila | reverse complement strand
AAAAAAAAAAAAAAAAAAAAAAAAAAAAAAAAAAAAAAAAAAAAAAAAGCTATGAATATGCATGTCTCGTAGTGGCTGGCAAAAACTCCGAAACCCCGCCCCAATATGCTGTACTCGGTTATAAATTCCATGAGTAAGCAAAGCAACCGAGCACTTTCGTCTGTGCTCTGGGCTCCCTCCACAAGGCACAGCTTCGTTGCCGCCACCACCCTGTTCGCTCTTCAAGGCAGGCAGCTGGTTATATATAGCATGAAGAGCTTATATATGGGCAGTGAAAAAAAAAGAGACAGAAAAAAAAAGGATGTAGAGGTATGTACAGACCCTCTCTGCCGCGGTCAGTCGAGAGGGCGCCTGTGCGTAATGTCGTCGGCTCGTCATTCGTCGCTTTCGCATTCAAACTCGGGCTCGCTCAATTCGTCTCGACTGGAATCTCGGACGAGACGGCGGCCACAGGGGCGGTGGCGGGGCGCTCCATCGGGCTCAGCTCCTGGCTGCCGCTCTGGGCGCGTTTCCGACCCGGCAGGAAGCGCGCGACCATGGGGGCCGAGGGGGAGTAGCTGGTGCCGCCGCTCGACTGGCCAGCAGCGGCGTCCGGGGAGTGGTCGGCGGCGGAGCCGAACTTGGAGAAGAAGCCCTTGCGCTTGGGGTGCTGCTGCAGCGCCGCCTTGTGACGCTCGTCGTCGAGCCCGACGTCCTCGAACGGGTCCTCGGCCGTGGGCGGCTCGATCCGGCGCTCGTTCATGGACATGCGGGGGCGGGGGAAGCGCGCCGAGTCGAGGCTCTGGCGTGTCGGTGGCGTGTCATGGCTTGCCGTCACGGGTGACCTGGCCGAGATGTCCTAGCGGGCGCGGGGGTTACAGGGGTCAGTTGGGCTGGCTGCTAGCACAGGGATTGACGGGTAAAAAAAAGAAAAAAAGGCAAGGGACTCACGAATGAGCGGCGGTACGAATCAAAGGATTCCCTCGAAATGGTGAAATGTTCCCTATCGGCGCTGAGGCAACCTCGGCCGTCCTCCGAATTGCGCGACAGGTACTTTTTGGGCCACGACGGCTCACCCTTTTCGATGGGCGAGGGCTGCGATTGAGGTCCATGTCAGCACCGCGCCCAGTTTTGGAAAGAAGCTGAAAAGCGAGAATCGGAAGCCATACAGGAAGATAGACGCCGCTATCGTTGACAACTGCAGTTTTCGTTGTAATGTGCCACCAAATCAGCCAATTGAACGACCATCGAGTGGCCGGCCGCCATTGCCAAGACAAAGAGCGTGCGCGTGCTCAGGGCGGCACAGCCGGCTCGGCAGAAAGAGGGGCAACAGGAAAAGGCGACAGGGGAAGGAGGGGAAAGGCGCATACCGCTCATCTTGTACTCGCCAGTGTCGTTGCTTCTCCTGCTGCTGGCGATGCTGAGGGCGGACGAGGTTTTGGAGCCGACCGTGTCGACGCGCTCGAAGCCCAGATGCGACGGGGTGGTCTCCTCGGCCGGGCGCACGTTCTCGACCGTCTGGGCCGGGACGCCAGGGCGGCGGGCGAAGGGGTTGCGGATCGGCATTGTCGTTCGAGCTGTTTGGGCGGCGATTATTATTGATGTGTTATGGCTGATATGGCCAGGACAGGGGCGGGTTGGCCAATGGCTCGAGCAATGCTTTTTTTTTTTTTTTATTAGGCGAGAGAGACGGGTTAGAGGAATAGGACCAGAACAGAAAACAACCCTTCACATCCACCTCATCGAGACGTGTCGGGGAGTCGGGATGAGAGCGGGTTTTAAAGGCAGCCCATTTCCATTCCCGTCTCACTGATCTGCAGGTAGGTAGTGGCAGTGTCCAGGGCGCGGACGGGGCTCCACGGGCCCCCTAGGATCAGGCCAGGTCCAGCCGACCGCTGCAGCCATGTCAGCAGGTCTGGCGGCTTCTGGGTGGTATTCCAAGCGCCGCGCCATAGCGTTGCCGTTGACATGCCGAGCAGGTTTGAGCCCAACGCGAGACGCACCCCACAAAACCCGAAGAGAAGACCGACGGGTGGACGTCGAAGAACCTCGGCGATATTATCAGCCGCAGTAGCCAAATCTGCATCGCCACAAATGGCAAGGACTCGAGGCAGCCAAAAACGGCACAACAGCCCGAAGAACACAAATGCCAAGACCAAAGATCCCAACTCGCAATAAGGGGGCAACCATCTGCCCAGCCTTTGGCACCGCAAATACTGATCTGAAAACCTGGTGCAAACCCCGTCTCCTCCGCGCCATGACGACATGATATCCGCCCGCTCGCCGTCCCTCTTCCCGTTATTCCCTGGGGCCGACGCTGAATTGGTGAGCAAATTGTTTCATTTTATGTGTTGCAATCTGGGGTAGATTACATGTTTGCCCTTTAATAGTATACGTCCGTGCCAAAGCGAAAAAACTAAAGGAAATAACAACAAAAAATAAGCCAAAAACATTGTTAATCCCGCCAACAGACAGCCATCGTAGCAATATGTGTGCATCATGTACTCCACACAAACGCCGTGGCCTGATCCGCACTAAACAAAAGGAAACATAAAAGCAAAATACAACAAAAGGAAAAAGGAAATCGCAAAAATAGGGCGGGTCAACAAGAAAATCGGTCGCAGCAGCGTCTAGGCGCTCCGCGACCGCTTGCTCGCAACACTCTCCCCATCATCATCATCATCACCACCCCTCACCACCACCTCCTCATCGTTATCGTCATCGTCCTCCTCCCTCCCGCGCTTGAGATTCCGCAAAACCTGCGAGGCCCGCGACGACACCATCGCCGTAGCCTGCAGACAGTCGCGCACGAGCGCCTCGGGCCCGAGCACGTTCCCGGAGCCGCCGACGTGGATGGCCGCATCGACGTGCACGCGCAAGGGACGGGGCGCACCGCTCTCGTCGATCATGGGTATTCCAATGCCGCCGCTGCTGGCCTGCTCGATGGCCGTCATGACGGCAGAGGCCACGGCGCCGGCGACGTCGGCAGGGTTGGTCTGGACCACGACCACGTTGTCGCTCCGCGACACGGTCACGCCCGTGTTGATGCGCAGCTCGATGGGCGAGGCCGCCGACGGCTGGGCATAGTCGCCGGTGTTGAAGATGTCGTCGTCGCCGCTGACGGCGGCGGCGGCGATGTCAATGTTGTTGTTGGTGTCGTTGGCGACGGCTGCCGCGGGCTGTTCGCCGATGATGGTGGTGGGACTGTGGGTGGCAGCGTTGCCGCCGCCGTTGTTGTCGGTGTCGTTGGTGGTGACAGCACCAGTCACAGCGTCTGAGATGACGCCGTTGGGAAGACCGGCTTCAGTCTCCGTGTTTGCCGCATCGTACGGCCTTGGCGCCAGGCCCCCGGGCACCAGTACCGGGGGTACGCGGTACCCCGGCGCCGGCGGCTCCCGCGTGTACTGCTCAGGATTCCTAGAAAGGTTCTGATAGGCGGCCGAAGCAAACATGTTCGCGGCGTGTATATGGTGCGCCGGTATGTTTGCGCCCGCAGGGACACATTGTGGGTTTCTGCTGTAGTACAGAACGGTTGCCAATTCTGGCGGGATCTGCATACATGGGAGAGCGTGGAAGTTGGCCGATGGTGGTTGAGGCATGCCGTCCCGCGCCGCACGCGAGGCCCTACTAGTCTTGGGCGGTTGCTGCTCCTGCGTCATGGTGGTGGTGGTGGTGAAGAGGAAGGAAGGGTGCTGGTAGGTGGGAAAAGCGAGGCAAGATTGTGTGCGGGTTATTTATTGTTTGTCGAGAGGAGGCGCGATGCGATGCGTGTGTTCAAAGAAGATGAGAGGATGTTGCCTTGAGGATGGAACAGAAAGAAGAAGGGAGAGACCGGACGGAGGAGAGACGCCAGAATTATATACTCGGAGATGTCAAGGATGGGAGGCGCGAGGTCGGCTGCCGCAGCCAACAAGCCCAGTTGGCAGCCTCCCACATATTGTGAATCGGAGAACAATAGGGAAAACCATGTGCAACCCGTGGTTCCGAAATGGCAGGCTGTGTGCCGGCAAAACGCCACAGACTCACCATCCATGGTTGCTATTTCCCCTCTTTTGCCTTGCTTTTCTCCTCATCATCTCCTGCCTATTCACGGTAAGACGTGGCTGCTATTCATGCGGGCGCACAATAGAACCCCCCAGCACTTGTGGTCTGGAGGGAACCAATCACAGGTGTCCGATGGTTAGCGAACACATCCGTGGCGCACAGTGCGATTGATATTGTTCTCGGGCGACAATCGTTGCCTGTTTTGCTTCTTTCCTTAGTATTGTCCTCCAACCGCGCCCGAGCCTAGCGGCGCTACTGAGCGCCATGTGGGCCTAGCGTCTTTAGCATAACCGACTTGCTGGGACGGGTTATGCGATCCTATTGGGCATAGTAGAAAGCTGTGGGGCCCGCCAAGCAGAGTGGCTCTACCCTAGCGGCCTCGATGATTGCAAACACCCATCCATCGCACTTTCACACACCCAAACCCAACAAACATCCATCCGAGGCCTCGCTCGACCTCGGTCACACTCAACCAGCTTCCCGGCTGGCAGTGCCAGCTTTTTGCAAGCTGCCTGCCTATCACACGAGACCTTGCATTGCACTATTGGAAATTCCTCTTCTTGGCGGTCTATCCCCCAAGCGTCCAAGTTTCTGCTAGGAAAAAGGAGCCTCCTAACACATAACAGATCGTTAGCCGCCCGGGCCGCCGGATCCAGCCTCCTGGATCTCTATCAGACTTCTTGTAACACACACCCCTCCTTTCCTCTGCACTGTTTTTCTTTTCTTCCTTGCACGGTCATCGAGCCCCGGAGCCTTGGGGCTGGCATCATACTTTTCTGGCCGGCCATGCAAGGGAGGCATCTCGCTTAGGGGCCAGAGCCAGCCCATGGTTGGTCACACTGCGAACACAAACCTTGCCGCCTCGTCATCAACTAAGCGGTCAGGGGAGAGGTGAGTGTGGGTTTTGTTGAGTCCTCCTCCAACCGCCGACGCAGTCTCACCGACCGACTTTCCTTTTCTTGCCACGGACATGGGATGCCTATGGAGGAGCTGGTCTCGGCCTTCGCGACTGGTTGCCCGCCATTCTTGGCACCTTGAAAAAAAAGCCTCTCTATCCCTTGCATCAAGATGGAGACCGAGCATTTCTACTCCTTCGTATCTCGCTAACTAACTAGGCACTATGCAGACGACCCAATACAACGCAGGCCAAAATCTCTAAGTCCGTCTAGGCCGAGTCGGCAGTTGTGGCTGCCGCCCGGTCGAGTATTGATGTAGGGCTCTGACCTATCACGGCGTCCTGCCCTCGTTTAGACCCACGAACCCCCGGCGCATTGGGCACCCAGTTCCCCCTCTCCTCCGTGGCAGCTGAACCAGATGACATAGTTCCGGATCCGTTGCTCCCTGCGAGCTAACCCTATTTGGCATGCCCCCGGATGACGATCCGTACGTATGTATGGATGGAAGATGATCCGTTTCAGGAGTCGCCACCACCGGCCAATGTCAGTTGTCCATCACTGCTCCCCTCCCCCTCCAAGAAATACGAGCAGCCGTGTTGGTAAAACGCCAATGTCATGTATTGGATCTAGCGGCATGCACTGTCACAGGCCTCCATCTTGCTGATGCACTTGTCATAGGCCTCGTCATCAAGGCCAGCCTGCTGGTGACCCGTATGGCTGGCAGCCACGACCAGGGGAGACGCCCGATCACAGAGCATGTTTTCCTTTCCACTTGCCTCGGGGATGTTTTCGGTCCCGTACATACCACCCTCTCTCCGGGACCCCTACCTCATGCGTTTCCTAACCCCCTTTCATCTTACTGCCTGCTTCGGGCCGGAGGTGCCGAAGCAAGAAGCGCCGTGGAAGCGCCGTGGAGACGTCACAATCTTTCCTGGGCGGACCTCTTGGCCTGCATGTCAGGATCGACTTGGCGAAAACGAACAACGCGCTCTGATCGGCAGCGAGGGCTGCTCATTGGAGGATGGCCCAGGCAACAACTGGTGGCGTATGTTGGAAAGCATGGGCTTGTCTGTGTTCTCCAGTGGAAAGGGCTAGACTCAACATTCTTTCAGTTTCTATGATGGCGTTATACCCCTACCTACCAATCATGCCTCAGCCAGCCCCTCGAGGACATCCCCATCGGTCTTCGATACGCCCGACCCAAGTGAATCACATCAACCGCCCACCCTCTATCTCGGCCAACCTCCTCCGCACCCTCCCCTCCTCCTCATCCAGCAGCTGCAGCTCCCGCAGCCTCTCCCTCCTGGCCTCGATGCGTGCGTGTCTCGCCCGCAGCTCCTCCAGCTCGCTACTCCCCGCTGCTGCCGATACCGCCGCTGGCGACGTCCTGCTCTCTGCCATGGTACTCAGTGTAATCTCCAAAACCGGGTGGTGTGCGCCATCATGGTAATGGTGGTGATACAACGGGCTAAGCTCTCTGGGCAGCGCAGAAGGGCCGCACACCGCCTCTTGCACCGTGAACTCGGACGGGCGCGAGTAGTCGCCCATCTCCCAGGGGATGTCGTGTCCCGGCAGCTCCTGGATGCTTCTGTGCTTTTGCTGCTGCTGTTGCTGCTGCCACTTGTTGGACGCTGTGGATGTGACAGCGGCGGCGGCGGCGACGTCCCTTTTGCCTCTGCGGCCGTAAAACCGCGGCCGCTTCTTGTTGTCCGCCCATGCCTCGTTCCCTGGAAGCTCTGCCTCCTGCGGGTGACCCAGATTGCCCGGGTACCACTGCCGGCCCGGCGATGACGGCAGTGGAGGCTGTTCATGACTGTGCCTGCGACAATGGCCGCCTTGGCCACCACAAGCCTGCCGGTGCCTGTAGATCAGCAGCCCCGCGAGCACCATGAGAGCCACGGCGACCATGGAACCGACCATGATGGCTGCGATGACCCCGGGCGGGAGACCTCCGCCGCCGCCGCCGCCACCATTATTCGTCCGATGATTGTCGTCGGCGGCGGTCGTGGCAGAGGAGCCCCCGGTGCTCGTGGCCTGCGAGGTGGTAGTAGGCGAGAGCGGGTGGGTCTGCAGGACCGACAGGTCCGACGCCTGCCAGCGGATCTGGATCATGGGCGCGTCATAGGAACCGCTCTTGGCGTAGACGTGATCCTTTGCATTGCATGTGAAGCCACTGTTTTTACTGGTCAGCTCTTTATCCAGCTGCTTTAAATACGCACGCGTTTGGTGGTCTTGTAAAAGAGAGGGCAAAACAAGGCAGCGAGACAGAGGAACAAAAACTCACGGAGGCCCACACATGACCGCAGTCTCCCCCTCCTCAACCGGCGGCCCCTGGACATCGTCCCTAAAACGGCCGCACACGGAAACGTATCCGCTCGGACATATGGCGGGCGAGAAATACCCCGTGGCGGACCAGCTCTCCGGCAGGCACGGGGAGAACGCCTCGACCTGGGGCACCGTCCGTGATCGGTCCCAGCTTATAGGCCCGCCGGAGCACGGCGGCTTCCACACCGTCGTCAGGGCCGCCGCCGGAGGTGTGCCGTTGTGTTGCCCTCCACGACCGCGCCCGTCTCCGCTTCCGCTGCTGACAGACGTCGACGAGGCCTGCCTGGTCGGGGTGGTAGGGGAGGCGGCTGGGGCGGCGGTCCTGTCTGAAGCGCCGGCTGCTGTGGTTGGAGTTGTCATGGTTGTGGAGTTTGTCGGAAACGGTTTTTTTTTTTTGTTTTTTTTTTTTCAGTAGATCAAGATCCCGAGGTCAAACCCGACAATCCTACATTAAATCCGGTGAGAGTAGGAAGCAAGCGGGCAAAAAGTAAAAAATCTCGGAAGACGGGGCTTCAAGCGGATACCCTAGATAGTCTGGTCTGTTGGTGACGGCCATCGGTCTTGGCGTAGTAGGGCTCTACAAGGCTGCGCCGCTTGTGCCGTACTGGTGGCTCCCGACAAAAAAAAAAACACGCAGCACTTTGAATTCGTCGGGAATGGAGACTCCGAGCCAGGGTTGCCTGTGCATGAGACAGTTGGTTGTTGGGTGAGATCCCATTCCACCCCAGACCTACCCCTCGCGCTTCAAGCCCAACCAAGGAAATTATTATCACAGGCACCAGCTGACGCCTCAGTCTGCCCGCCACCTCCTGATATATTGACGAGATAACAACGCATCACATTAGGACAGCAATGAACTTTGTTGGTGTGCGCCATGCGTGGAAAACAGAATGACGCCTGTTAAATCCCCCAAACGTACATGATATACCGAGGTGGTAAAGCACCGGCCCGTCCTATAATCAGCAAATGTCCTGGCGCCAGACCAACAAGACCCTGCCGTTCCATCCAGGCGCCACATGGCAGTCAAGCAGCGCGAAATGTCATAAACCGTCGTTGTCGTGAACGCTCTTCATGGGTATTGTGAGAGAAAACAGCAAAGAAAATTGGAGACAATCTTGCGGCGCAAGCTGGTGGTAGATCCGGTGAGGGCAAAATAAAAGGAGAGAAAATCAGGTCAAAAAAATCGCTTTCGTTCTTCCGATCCCATGGGCTTTTCATCATTCATATCAGGGCATGATGTTGGGCGCAGCGCGGTTAGCCACCAGGCTGCGAGGTGTTGAGAGCAATCAGAGGCGCTCAAGGCAAACAAGGCCGAGGTAGCCCGTTCAATACTACAACCTGGCATGTCTGGCCTTAAAGATGGAAACCTTGTCATCATAAAACAAGATTTCACGGAGACGCAGCCTCGTGTTCGCTCGCGCGTAGTCAGCGTCGTCGAATCCGTCATCGTCGTCCGAGTCGTCGCCAGCGTCCGAGTGGCCCTCTGACTGCGTCTCGTCCGCGTCGCCCATGGCGTTCGCCGGCGCTGCGCCATCCTCGTCTTCAGTCTCGTCATCGTCTTCTTCCTCGCTCGTTTCGTCCTGAGGCTCGCCGTCCGATTCGGCCTCGACGACAGACTCGTTGTCCGACTGTTGCCCGCCGGTGTTGTTATTCGCTCCCACAGTGCCGTTTTCGCCGATGGGACTCCCAGAAACGGATCCTGTGCCTCCGTTGACAGCGCTATTGCTGCGCTCCCCAACAGGGGTCTCGAGCACCTCAAAACACTTGGTCGAGATGCCTATGTAGCAGAGCTGGATCTCGGGTCGCAGAGTTATGATGTCGGCGATCTGCATAGCCAACTCTTTGGGGTCGACATTGTTCATGACGTGATCTCCGATCCGGGGGATATTCAGGGACCTCAACTGCGAAACATTTGGCAGACGTTGCAGAAAGGTGTGCTGCGATGAGGTTAGCTACCAGAGTTGCGAAAGGGAGTGTCAAAAGAATCGCCGCGAGTGCTCACCCAATCTTGGTAGGCCAGAGAGGCCGCAAGCTCCCGCAGCTTGCTCATGCGCCCGCTTGTAATGTACAGCACCATCTCCGTCGTCAATACCCAGTGAGTCCACCTGTTGATTTCCGCCGAGCTGGTCGGCACGTCTGGGATGATCCTTGCTGAGCTGTCCAACAAGAGCTTCCGCAGACTCGATCTGTGGCGCTTCAAAGCGCCCCTGAAGATGGCATCAACCGTGACTTGGGGAGGAGCAGGGCCCCTGCGTCGATCCTGTAGGAACAGCACCTCGAGCGTGTTCGGCGCAAGGGTCTCATTGATAAAGGCGATCAAGGACGGCGACACCAAGTCGGTGTGGAGGTGCTTCAGACAGAGGCGATACTGCAAGTGCGGCGTGGCGGCCTGCCGGCTTGATGATGATATTCCGTATCCCCCACTAACTTGAGTTGGCTGGAACTGTGTTCTGAGCACCTTCCACAGAGTCTCGTGCTGGGCACATTCCAGAATGGTCAGATTTGTGAGTGTCGTCCAGTCAAATGCTCGGATGCAAACCTGGATCGACAACGAGACCCTCTCCAGCTCAAGGGTGTGTAGCCTCAACTTTCCCTCCAGACGCTCGCGGCCTTGAGCCTCGGTTTTAGCCTTTGGTTGACCGTTCGCCTGTACCTGGTCCGAGAGGTTGGGCCGCTGCCCGGCCCCACCTACTGCCTCGCGCTCATTGCCGTCAGCATCCTGAATCTGGTCGGCACTCTGGCTGCGAGCCTCAACGCCCTGCGGCTTTGATCCATCGCTATCCGTCGACGGCTGTTCGCTCAGTGGATCTGATATGGGTTGACCACCGCCATTTGAAGCCACAGGCTCGGCCTCGCCGGATTGTTCGATTGGCGTATCGACTGATGGCTGGTCTGCGTCGGGCACGCTAACGCTGGAGACGTGGTTCGGAGCTGGCGTAGGCCGTCCGCGGCTTCTGGTTCCTGATCTGCGTGAAATGTCATAAATTCGCCCGACAAGCGTTCCAAGCACTCCACCAAGCCTGCGTCTCCCGATCGTGCTCGCGCCAGGCCAGTGTGCGTCATGATCGACTTGCTGCAGGTCGGGACTGTCCCACGGCTGGATCCACTCCTTGTGCTGGACCTTGGCTGACATGCCCACGCGGAGCTCCTTCAGTCTGTCCTGCGACCTCTCGATAAGCATCGCCATCTCGTCGAGGTAGGCGAGCTCGTCAATGTCCAAAACCGTGAGGCTCTTGAGAGGTGGGAGAACACTGAAAGTAGGGTACTCGACAACGCTGGCCGAGTAGGGTATGGCGGGCTTCGGCTTCGGGTGGTTGGTGTTGGATGGGATCTTGATTCCAACCTGGGTCATGGTACTATTGTTGGGAAGAATGACATGATAGACTATAGGGCCAGGACCCGTCACTGGGTTTCCGGCATCAGGAGTAGCGTCGCTGTTGTCGTGCCAGCGGATCCAGACTCGTTCCAGGTTGCATTCGCCGTCTTTGTGGTGGTCAGGCAGAGACGCCAGGGCCAGGAAGATCTCGGCAAGCACACCAGTGGGCATGTCCCAGACAAACGTTTCCAGGTTTGCCATCTTGGCGACGGCCATGGCGACAAGAGTGCCCAGCATCTTGCCGCTCTCCTTGGTGATCATGTACTCGGCGACCCAGTCCTGCGGGCCGTTCCCGAGCGAGAATTTGCGCGTGTGAAGCGCATAGTTGTTGCCCGTGGGATTGAAGGGCGGGCGGTCGTCGTCCCGAGAGCTTTGGCGGGCGAGTCGTTGCCTGATACGACTGAAGCTACTGCCCAGGCTCAGCGTCGATAGGCCGTACGTCAAGGCATCGACACTCTTGGTGTCTGATGCCGTCATGTGCGCATCGGGCCACACGATGTCGAACCTGGCGTATATGTGCGGGGTCGCCAGGGTGTGCAGAGTAGAGTTGGTCAACGCAAGCGAGGTGAGATCGTTCGTGTGCGTTATCTGAGGGCACGCAGGCGAGCACATGGTAAGTCTGATGGTCAACCCGGGAGATTATCAGAGACGCGCAGCAGTGTTATACATACCTCCTTGACGATCAGGCGGAGAATGTCAACCGGAAGCTCGAGAAGCGTCAGCGGATTCTCCCTCTGGCTGCTCCATTCTTTTGCCTTCCCCTTGAGCATCTTGGCTCCGGGCGAGCCGGCCAGGGCAGGCGGCTTCGTCGAGAGGGCGCGTTCGGTGGACGACGTCTCGGCCGAGTCGAAGTCGTCCATGTCCGAGTCTGTAGGCGACATGGCGACGCCGTCCTTGTCGACATGCATTGGAGACGGCCGAAACTGGATGGGGCCCACCAGAGCCTCGAGCTGAGATGGATGCGCGTCGACGGCACAGGACTAGGCTAATTAGACGAGCTGCTGGGCGGGCGGTTTCCACCGCTGCCAGCGATGGTGCTTGGAGGGGGGCGGACTCTGCGGAGAGTGGAGTGGAGTGGTCGGTCGGAACTGCGGTTCGATCCCGGAAAAGTAAGAGGCCTGCGTGATCAACCCCTACTCGAGCGATGGATGGATTGGTCGAGTGGTGGGATTGGATCGTGGCGGACCGAGGGGAAGTGGACAGGAGTGATCAAAACTCAACATGTCGAGAAGGGCAGAAAAGAAACCGCTGGGCTGGGGCTGATCAGCTTGACAACGGCAGGATCTCGGGCGTGGCGCAACCTAGTCCGACAGCATGAGGCTCCCCAACACAACGTGCTGCTGCCATTGGCTGGAGGGCGGGGTTGTAACCGAAATCCCCTAGAATTGATTTCCCCAGTGCTGCATCCGCACTGAGGGGCCACCGAATGGGGGCTAGCCCACGGTTGTTCGGGCGGATACGTGCACGACCTGGTCAGGCCGCCGTCTTCTGATTCGGCCATTTGCAGTCAAGATGAAGCCAGCCAGGATCTGTCTTTTGCAGATGGTTCCGCGCAAAAACCAAGGTTGACTGTATGAATCGACGGAGGCGTCAAGGGGCAAAAAATTAAGTATGGCGGAATAGTGTCACAAGGAACATGCATTCTCCGCGGACGAAGCCAATGGGTAACATACAGCGACACGGCGACCGAGACAAAGTACACCCTCGATCTCTCCATCCCGTGCTATACGAACCCTGCCTGCATCTCCCTTCTTTGGCCGGATACAATGGCGCGCAAGATCTCGAGAGTCAACGGCTGCAGGCGGTACGACAGTCAGCCTGGTTGAAAGGCTTATCCATGCCATGATGGCGGCGGCAGCAGTCGAGCGCCCCAAATTTCGAGAGCCCTGAATGCACAAGCACAGCGGGAGATGCGAAGAGTACTACTTAGACTCGTGGTAAAGGTGCTCCAGCTTGCGGTGCTCCCCCGAGCTGCTGCACCAACCTAGGTTGTTCCATCAAGTCTTGTGCCTTGCCTGGTGCATCGTCGCGCCCGTAATACGCACAGTAATCGACCCCACCACCACACAGGCAAGACAGGCATTTCCATTTTTGGTTGGCTGCGCCTACCGCTCATGCTTTCTCACCAGCCCATGCAGAGGGGTCACAACCCAAGTAAACAGGCTGGCTCGTTGACTCCGGTCTTGACACGTCTGGTGATAGGCAGCAATAGCGACAGCCCAGCCAAGCTGTCCTTTTTCTTTGTCTACGTTGTCTTTGGCGGATGAATACGTCGCCACTTCATTTTCGGTCCCGTGAGTGTTAAAAAGGCGGCGTTTCAACTGACCACCCACCCAAAAAATTCCCCTCTCTTCCGACATCATCGGGCTCCTCTTCCGAATTCCCCCTCCATCCAGGTACCAGCGAATCAAGGCCTGCAGTTTTTGTACCTTGACCATCCCGGCTCACGGCATCGCAACCTCGAACACGTCGCAAGGAACGAGCTGCCAGAAGCAACCTAGAATAGCGGCAGAAGCAACAGCGATCGCGTGGGTCAAAAAGTAGGGTGGTTCGCGACACAACGCGACAGCACAAATTTGCGCACGCTTGTCTGCCCGCTTCATCTCCCTATCCTCGCGACCCCACTGCGAACAGCCGGAAACGGCAACGAGAGTGACCAAAAATCACCCGAAGACGAACGTCGCACACACGGGCACACGACAACCCAGCCAGGCTCGAAACCATGTCCTTCTTCCAAGACCTGTGGGAATCCATCTTCACGCCGGGCCCGACCCCGTCGCTGCTGATCGCCACCAACGTCACCTTTGCGGCCCTGCAGACCGTGCTCCTGGCGCTCCTCATCGCCACCTACAGCATTCACTTCTTCATTCTGTCGGGCCTCTGTGGCGGCCTGTGGTGGGCCATCAACTGGTTCGCGCGCGAGCTCCAGGTGGCCCAGAGGCGCGAGGAGCAGGACAAGGCCAACCGCGGGGCCGTTCCCGCCAGCTCTTCCGACACCGAGACCGAGGTCGAGACGGTGGCCGCGCGCGTCTCAACAGCAACAGCAATCGCCACCGCAGCAGCAGCAGCAGCAGCGAGCAGCGTGGTCGAGCCGGTCGAGAAGAAGGCCGGAGAGCTGAAGCAACGGGCCGCCGCCGTTGCCGAGCCGCTTACCCCGTCTGCCCCAAGCACCAAGTCGGGTGTAAGCACCGAGGACGAGTGGGAGAAGGTGTCGGAGAACGAGAACGAGAAGGACCGTTGAGGGTCGCGGGGGGCAAGTCACATTTGTTGGGTCTACGTCCTGTCCTGGTGCTCGGGCCGTCCGGAGTTGGTTTCTGTATCGGTGCAAATTAGATGAGGAGAGCCGGCTCGGTTGGATCGCCACCTGCCTGTGCCGGCTTTTGCAGTGTGGCTTTGCTCGAGCCACTGCGGCCTAGCAATCGCACATTCATGCATTAGACACCCTGCTCACATACTTTCATTCTTATCTAGTAGTTTACTGCATAACTGCGCGAGCGTCCACCTGCAACAATAGAGGTTGCAGCCGATTTTGGACCAGGGCTCGCCCCCTGACGAGCATCACTTTCAACTCTTATCTCTTTGTTCTTGCGACCAACCCTATTTCTTGCGACCAACCCTATTTCTTGCGACCAACCCTATTTCTTGCGACCAACCCTATTTCTTGCGACCAACCCTATTTCTTGCGACCAACCCTATTTTGAACACAACGTAGCTTCTACACCCCCGATGTGACGTCTTCCAGAACCCATCATGGCAGGGTTACCTGCGCCCGCGTTTTCCCACGTGCGCTTTTTTCTTTCATTTTTTCCTTTTGCTGACCCCGACAGCGGGCCTCACCCGAAAGATTGGGCAACTCCGCGACAAGCCCACCTCACCTGTAAATAACCCCGCAGTACATAAATGTCCGTGCACTTGTACCCGAGCTTCGCCATCGGGAGGGCCCACAAGGACACACGTGATTGCAAGCCTACCACTGACCATACGTCAGCCTTGTTGATTTTTAGCTGAAGCTGAGTGGACCCTGGAGCCTGAGTTTGTTGCCCTCATCGCAAGGCTTCGCGATTTACCAGCCCGCCATAGCTCCCGCGAATTGACCTCTCCGGCGCCAACCACGAAGGCGAGGATCGGCCGTCGCTTCTCAACCAACCACCACCAGACCACCAGACCACCAGAGCGTCGAAAAACGCTCACTGTTTTTCCGCCAAGATGAAACTTGTCAGGTAAGGAAGAAGCACCATCGAATCGCGTCCCGCCTCTCGCCCACGACCTTCTCCGGCTGCGCCCAATTTTTTTCTTTTTTACTGACAATGCATTCTACCACAGGTTCTTGATGAAGTGCACCAACGAGACGGTGACCCTCGAGCTAAAAAATGGTAGGGCCTTGAACCACCACCTCACAGCGATCGTCACACCCCGCCCTCACCGTCTTTGCGCCGCCTGCGTGGCATGCTCGACTGACCGAGACTGTTTCTTTTTTCTTTCGAAACTTTATAGGCACAATCGTCCACGGCACCATCGCGTCTGTGTCGCCGCAGATGAACACGGCTCTGCGCAACGTCAAGATGACGCCGAGGGGCCAGGAGCCCATCTCGCTCGACACCATGAACATCCGCGGAAGCACGATCCGCTATTTTATCCTCCCCGACAGCCTGCCGCTCGACACGCTGCTGGTCGACGACGCCCCCAAGCCGAAGAACAAGGCTCGCAAGGAGCCCGAGCGCGGCGGTAGGGGAGGCAGGGGAGGCAGGGGTCGCGGTGGCCCCCGCGGCCGCGGTCGTGGTTTCGGCAGGGGAAGGGGTTAAGAAAGGAGACATATATATGCGTCTGGGGGTTTCGCCTGTATTTTGCATCGTCATGTTTGGAGTTGATGCTTGGGTACCACACGCACCGCAGCTACAAAACGGGAGTCACCCAATGGCTGTGAGCTTCTTTGTTTTGCTCGGGTAAATTGTCATTGCTTTCGGTCACGTATGGTGCTAGGTAGGGCAGTCATCGAAGAGCCTAGTGCTGGTGCTGGGGATGAGGCTATCCGGCCGGTCTGTCCATCCGCCGAGTCTGTATCCCGCAATGATGGTGCAGGATGGGCGATGGAGACAAGCATCAGCGGCTGAGGCACTGGTTTGGGGGAACAAAATGATCGGCGTCCGCGAATATACCACGAATCAAAATAGAATGATGATCTAGCCCACGCTACCGAATTCATGAAGTCGAGCTGGGCAGGTATCGGCATCTGTGGTTCTCAGCCCACCCCGTCCCTCCCCTACCGAACGTCACTCAATGCCATCCTCCCTCCATATCCTAATAATCTGCAGCTTCTCCCAGCCAGCCTGCTTCCCGCTGTCCCCAGCCTTGACGACGCGCCACTGCGGCCCGAACCCCAAGATCCTGGCCTTGACCTCGTCGGGTCTGTTCTGCTTGCACAGCAGCACGTACGCGCACCCCCTCGGCGAGAGTACGGCGGGAAGCTGGTCGATCAGCCGGTCCGTCGTCTCCATGCCGTCCCTGCCGCCAGCGTACGACAGCTCGAGCAGGTACGAGTCGCGCGCGAACCCGTCCATCCCCCCCTCCTCCTCCTTCTGCTCTAGTCGCGGCGGCGCATCGGGCGTCGGCACGTAGGGTGGGTTAAAGAGCAAGACGTCGACGGACCCCGGCCGCAGCGCCGAGGTCAGGTCTGCACGCGTCGAGCCCAGGTACAGCGCCGCCGCCGCGGAACCACCCTCGTCGGTGGCGAGACGCACCGTCTCGGCGGTGGCGGCGCAGGCAAAGGCGTTGACGTCGACGCCCGCCGTCAGCGCGCAGTGCGTGCTCAGGATGCGGCGCGACTGCGCCGCCACGAAGGCGATGACGACGCCTGAGCCTGTGCCGATCTCGACTACGAGCGGCGCCGGAGCGGTAGCGTTGTCGTCACTGCCGCTGCCGAAGCGGGAGGTGAGGAAGGCCGTCTCTGCGGGGGAGGAGAGCGTGTCGAGGAACAGGAACGAATCCTCGGCGGGCTCGTATATGCGCCCGTAGTCGACGTGTGATGTTGATGGGGTTGGAAGCATTTTTTTTATCTGCGTGCTCCTGAATCGGTTGCTTTGTTTTTCTCGTTCGGGGCCGTCTTATTTTGAGCTGAGGACTGTTTGTGGCTGAGTTTGAATAATTGGTGCCTCTAGATTTTTGCGAGACATTGTCCTGACTAATATGTGATGCGGCAATGAGCAAGTGTCTAGTTGATACATTTCGCCGGTACGAAATAAGGAGCTTAGAAGATACAATGATAGAAGCGGTTAAAGGCAATACTGGAAATTGGGTTCAGAGGCCAAATGAAACATACGGGGGGTACCATCTGGTAAGAGCAGGCCCGAAACCTCACGCTGGCCGTCACTGGCTGGACCTGAGTGGGCATGATTGGACATTCATGGCAAACAATAACGGCTGCCATAACAACCGTATTTCACTATACATCATTCACAACAGCACCACCACAGGCCAGCTCGGCCTAGTCCGAATCGCTGTCCTCACTGGGCGAGAAGCCCCTAAACTCCTCTTCTGAGGAGTCATCTATGACACCGACCGCAACCCCCTCACCCTCACCCTCCTCGTCGTCGCCATCCTGGTCCTCAATGTCAAAGTTGGCCGATATGTCCCACCGGTCGCCCTTGGCGCTCTTGCTCACGTACTTGACGAAGCGCAGAGTACCGCTGTCGCGCAGCACGATCGTCATCTTGTTCCACGCTGCCGCTTGGAAGAAGAGGATGTTGTCCTCGTCGGGCGCCCCGGACTTGTACACCGCCGCGTCCTCGTCGTTGTCGTCCTCGCCCGCCATGTACACTTCGTGCCCACCCACATCCTCGGGCTCTTCCTCTTCCTTCTTTTCCCTCCCCTTCGCCTTGCTCTTTTCCGCAGATTTGCTCTTGGCCTTTTCCTTCTCCTTCACCTTGGCCTTGTCTTTGGGCTTGCTGTTTGCCTTGGCGGCCTTGCTGCTGCTGGCAGCCTCATCGTCTTCTTCCTCTTCTTCTTCTTCCTCATCTTCCTCGTCCTCATCATCGCCCCAGCCAGACGTCGGGGTCAAGCCGAGGTTCAGCTCCAGGCGAGCATCACCCTCGTGGCCCATGGCGAGAGTGTAGTCCTCTCCTCTTCGGAACCGGCGTGCGAGCGCGGCGTGCGACTTGATGTTGCACTTTGTCGCCATCTGCAGCCAGGCGCGGAACTGCCTGCTGGGCAGGAGCGTGTCCAGCAGCTCCCGCAGCGGCGACTCCTCCTCGCCCCTTTTCGTCACGCCCGACTGCATGTAAAGGAAGCGGTGCTTGTGCGGCGGCCGAGCCACCTTCCAGGCGGTTTTGGCCTCAATGTCGGCCGCACCGGACGGCAGAGTAGCCTTGGAGGCTTCCTGCTTGGTGACATACTCGCGTAGCCTGGCGGCGAACTTTGGATGCAGCAGGTCCGTGAGGGTGACGAAGCAGTTCTCCTCAAAGTGCTCCGACACCTGCTCCAGCGTGTCTGGGGTGAGGTAGGTCGGGGCCAGATACTTGAGCAAGAACTCGAGGTCGGCCTCCTCGAATTCGAGCAGCTCTTGCGAGTCGCCCTCCTCGACCGGCACAGGCTCATCGCGGGGCAGATCGTGCTGGTCCGGGTTGCCCTGCAGCTGCATCAGGCCGCTGTTTTTAACCTGGGCCTCTTCGGCGCCCTTGACATAGCCCTCCTCGCCAATCTGCGGGATGTGGAACCAGCCGCTGATGGCCATGCGCACGCGGCCGCCCTGGCTCTCGAGCTCCTCCTTGGTGTCTGGGCGGTAGACCTCCTCGACGTCGTGGAAGCTCTCGCCCGGCTGGACGGCGAAGAAGCTGAGCTGGTTCCAGGCGGGCGGGATAACCTTGACGACGTCGGGCTCGACCGTCTTGGCGACGGCGCCACCCTCGCCCTTTCGCTCAGTCACGGGGAACAAGCGCAGGGCGCCGCCCCACTCGGGCTTCCACGGCATGTCCGGGTCGGTCAGGTACAGGATGTAGCTGACGCGGCGGCTGCCGATGACGTCGTCGTGGCACAGCAGATAGCAGCCTGGGGTGTAGATGTTGATGGCCATGTCGGTCTTGCGGCCGCTCAGCGCGCCACAGCCGGTGATGTGGGAGACGTATGCGCGGAAAGTGTCCGAGTAGATGGCGTCGCGGAGAGCTAGCAGCGACGGCAGTTTGGCTAGGGCGGCGTCGTCGAGGCCGTCCAGGTTGGCGAGGTCGCCCGACTGGTGGATCTTGTAGATGTCGGTCTCCTTGGGGGTGAAGGAAACATTGTCGCGGATCTCATCGCGCACAGAGCGCAGCAGCTTGTCGTCAACGAGCTCGTGGATCACGCTGTGCTTGTACGGCGTCGAGGTCCGGTACTGGCTGGCGTACTTGTCCCGGACGCTGTTGTCAAACAGTCCCTTGCGGAACCTCTGCTTGGCCTCGTCTTCAGTGAGCTCTGCAGCAAGGGGCGGGTTGAGCGCCGTCAGTCGCGATCCACTGGAGCTGGCCTTTTCGTCGCGGCGGCCGCCGCATAAAGGCTAGCACCAACCTGTCTTGGTCTTCTTCTTCAGGGGCTTTTTCACCCGCCCTTGTGTCTCGGCTTTTCTCTTCATCTCGGCTTTCCAATTGAGGGTTTTCGTATATCTCTGGAAGCTGTAGCAGGTTTTTGCGCAGGGTCTTGTCGTCGCAAGGTGTTGAGGCGGGCGGCGGGCGGACTTTTTTTTTTTATAGGTACGAGCAAGGGTTTCCCCACACCAGATCCAAAGATCGGCCGATAAAAAAAAGCGTTGATGGAAATCGCGCCACTTTTGTCCCCCACTTCAAAGCGTAAAAAAACTCCTTTCCAGCTCAACTCAGCAGCCGCATATCAGACCACCTGGCGACATTATGGTCCAACCCAGGAGCGGTTGGCGGTATTCTGCTTGGGCGACGGAGCGTTGCTCGCATCATCAAAGTGAGGCATTCAAGTGGCACAAAGTCGCGCGCGGTTGCCCCCATGATGGTGTCGAGATTGTGCCCAAGGGCAATGATTTGCTGAGTATTAAGTGCTAGCAGCCCCCAATCAGGGCGCATCGCAGCACCCCATTGGCACAGCAGCATGTCGCGCCTAGTCCCCTGTTTCATGCCGCAAGCACCGCCGATGTCGCGCATGAGCAGACAAGCGCCAGAACCATCTCACAGCCTGCTTGGTAACTTTCATGCGGGAAGCGCCCGGGGCCGTGCTTTACTATCAGCCTCTCCCAGCGCTTTGGCAAGCAGCCAACCGGACTTTTTTCTACGCCCACCATGGCTGTTGGACATATCCGGTTGGGGGTAAGGGGCTGATAAATCTTCCGTAATGGTTGTCATTGCAGGCGCCAAATCAAAGGAGTAAGAATAGGTAGGTATTGTGCAACCGCACTTCGGAGAGCTTGTCAGTAATCTCTCGAATTCCCTTCGCAGGCTCCTGCTCCTTCTTTTCATCGTACTCGTATTTCTGCTTGGCGGGGCCAAGTTTCGAGTCGGCAAGCTATCAAGATGATGGCTATGGTAGATGTGCCTTTATCAAAAATAGTTGACGAGTCGCGGGTTTGAGGCCATCCGTTTGCCGAAATCCGTGTTTGCCATGTACCCTAGACCTGCTCGTTCGGCTATCGGCCGAATTCACTCTTACATGTAGCTGGAGCGGGAATGAGCGACGAGCGGGGCAGACGACATCGGGAAGGCCTACCAGCCAGACGAACGTCACCTCGCGGCCTGATTACCAGGATTGTAGAGAGTTCCAACGTATCAAGCCTCATAGAATCAACGTTAATCCTTCAACACTAGGCCTGGACGCACATCTTAACCACGACTACTCTTCGAGACATCCCACCCCCAACAGCTGCAACACAATGCCTGCCGGGGCCCAACTTGATATAGTCGAAGTGCGGGGTAGTTTCCCAGCCCTAGCTGGAGACCAAGTCTTCTTCGACAATGCTGGCGGCAGCCAGACCCTAGGGACTGTTATAGATTCGTATGTCAATGGATGGTCCTTTGACAGCATCTTGGACATCATGTGTCACTGTGAAGCCCGCTCACTAACACCCGTCTTAGCATCCGTGACTATCTTACCAACACGAACGTCCAATTAGGGGCATCGTATGCCACAGGCGTGAAATCAACAACCAAGTACAGCGAAGGATACGAGGCAGCAGCCAAGTACATCAATGCATCCACCGAAGAGATAGGTACGACCTGTTGGCTTGTGAGCTTGAGTTCCGCCGCGTCTTTTGATAAATTCGCACAAACAGCCTTTGAGTTGACTCGCCCGTTTTTACCCCTGAAACTCACCAGTGCTCGGTTCATCCACCACCCAGCTCTTCCTCAACGTCTCATACGCTCTCAAGTTCAGCGAGGGCGACGAGATCGTCGTCTCGGCGCTCGACCACGAGGCCAACATCGCGCCCTGGGTCGCCCTCGCCGAACAGCAGCGGCTGGTGCTGAAATGGTGGTCGCCGTCGCAACCCGCCGACGCTGGGCCCTCGCCCCGCCTCGAGGCCGCGGACCTGGACGCGCTGCTGTCCGACAAGACCAGGCTGGTGACGCTGACGCACGCGAGTAACATCCTGGGCACGATCCACGACGTCAAGGCCATCGCGGCCGCGGTGCACGCGCGGTGCCCAGACGCGCTCGTCTGCGTCGACGCCGTGGCGTACGCGCCGCACCGCCGCGTCGACGTGAAGGATCTCGGGGTCGACTTTTACGCTTTCTCCTGGTACAAGGTCTACGGCCCGCACATCGCGATGCTGTACGCCTCGGACAGGGCCAAGACGCGGCTGCGGTCGCTGGGTCACTTCTTCAACCGCCACGACACCCTGGAGGACAAGCTGGGCCTGGCCGGCGCGAGCTACGAGCTCGTGGCTGCGATCCCGGCCGTCGTGTCATACCTCGACGGCCTGGATGCGGCGGCTGTCGAGGCCCAAGAGACGAGGCTGTCCGAGACGCTGCTGCGCTATCTTAACGGCCGCGGCGGCAGCAGCAGCGGTAGCAGCGGCGGCGATGTGACCATCTATGGAGAGAAGACCGCCGATGGCGCTGTCCGCATGCCCACTATCGCCTTCACGGTGAAGGGGTGGTCGTCTCGTGACCTTGTCGAGGCGCTTGAAAAGGTGACCAACTTTGGCTTTAGGTGGGGGAACTTCTACTCGGTTCGCTTGATCCAAGAACAACTTGGCCTGCCCAGCTCCGACGGAGTGGTCAGGGTTAGCATGGTCCATTATAACACTGGTATGTGCGCTCTGAAGTGTGGCCCGTTTCCGTCTTTCCCCTTCACTTTCTGCCCTTTAGCAAAAATGATAGGACGGATCTAGTTAACAATCTGCCAGTGGAGGAGGTCGAGGCTTTCATCAAAGCCCTGGATAAAACTCTAAGCTCCAGGACGTGAGGATGGGTTCATGGGAGGCAAACGGATCAAATATTGCGGGATATAGTTCCTTGTCATCCGTGAATTGTAGAATCCCATCATCTGTCCAAAGTCTACACTGTAAGCGGTGTTGTCACCGACTGCAACTGACGACGACATTTTGCTGAAAGGCAACACCGCCAGCCCCGGTGCCTTGCTATAAACCACAAACAGACCGCAATACTTAGCTTCCTTGGACTTTGAAAGTCCTTCCGCTCGCAGTCTTGCGCTCCTTCTCTTCGCTGTCGGGGCGAGCCCGTCGGAGAACTATATGGAGACGGATTAGTGATGGCGATACACAACCGCTGCATAATTGTATGCTAACCTACCTTGAAGAAAGTCCGCCGTTCGCCGTCTCATTCTGGTGTGGATATAGGCCTAGAATGACGTTAGCGTTGTAATAGCGTGCGTCACAAAAGCTGGGCTGCATTCAACTAACCTTGGATGCCTTGATGTGGTAGTGGAAATAGTCGCGGAACGTCTGGATATGCGAGATGACATCTGGCATGCGTTGAGGCGTCAAATGTCTCGGGAAGAGCACTGTATGGTCGCGATCGCATAGTCAGCAGTCAACCCCATGGAGATAAACGACACGAAAGACGCTGACCAAATGTCACGTAGCCGATCTCCCCGTTCCCGGAGTCCCTCACGCCAGGGACACCCTGCAGCTCAAGGGGTGGGTCGTTCCGGAAGAGGACCTGGGGCGCGTTCTGGATGGCGCGGCGGCGGGCATCGACGAACTCCTGGATGAAGACCTTTCCGTAGATGCGGTCCGTCTCCTCGCGGAAAATGGTGCTGAAGATGACGGTGACACGGTCATGGCTGGCCTTGACGTAGATCGCTTCCTCCTCGCGGTAGTGGATGGCCATGACCTCGCCGCCCTCGCGCACGCCCTGCGGCGCCTCCTCCGACGTGTATTGGGACGCGGCCTCCTTGAGCTTGTAGTGCTCCTCGTACGCGTGCTCGAACGGCGCCGCCATAGCGTTGCGCTTCAGGAGGGCGATCTTCTTGACTAGCTCGTCGCGTGCCTCTGCGGTGTGGCGGCTCGCAGGTCTTGTGTTAGCTGACACAGATCTATGGGTGCGGTGACGGCGTGTGTCTAGGAGCGAGGTTGAGGGTCGTGTCATGGTTACTAACCCTGTTCGGCGGGCAGGTTATCGAGGTCGACCATGACTGAGAAGTCGTAGCCTGGCTCCGGGGGTGCGACGTATTGGCCATACTCGCGGTTCAAAACTTGCTCGGCGCCATACTGCACAAGGTCCTTCCAGCACCTTATTTGGAGGGACACAAGGATCTTGGTCTTGGATTCGGGGGTGGAGATGTGGAAAATGACGCCGTCGAAATCGGAGACGGTCTGGTCGATCGAGACGGGCGGTGCTCTGAAGACAGGCGATTCGTTAGGCTTGCACGCAATCCCCAGCCGTCAAGACCATAGGCTCCATTAGAGACTCTTACCCAGAGAACCGCTCGGTCAAGACCGACTGGATCAGCACGTTCTGGTAGTCCAGGAGAAGCATGGTGGTGGGTGACGGGCAGGCGGTATGTCGGTGTTTGGACCGATTCTGTCCTCGATGGGTGTGCCCTATCCTGTTCACCAGCTCACAGCCATGGTGGGGTTGTCGGTCTGCTTGGTGCTGGGGCCGACATCATCAGCGTTGCTCGATGGATCCACCCCTTTCCGGCCACGGAGCTGTGGATGGTCCGAGCGCCGGACGGGCTGCGGCGGGGCGACCCAATTCGCGGCTTATCTTATCGCCTCGATAAAAAAAAAAAAAAGTTCCTGATGCGCGGCGCATCGCGCTGTGCGTCGCGAGTTGACTTCCTTGACAAAGCGGCCAGCATTGTGAGTGAAAGGCAGCAAAAATGGTGAAATCGTACCTGTAGGTCCGCTCCCTTTTGCTGCTCCTAGGATACCGCTAACGCTTGTCATCTTAGGAAATTCGAACACTCCAAATCGTTCGGCCTTGTCAGCTCCAGCACTTCCAACATCGTATGGTTCGCCAAGGAGACGAAGGGAACTGGCGCCGGCCAGGTTGTCACAGCGGCCAATGAGGAGGTCCTTTGCTGGGATGTCAAAAAGGGCGAGCTCTTGTCGCGCTGGAGGGACGAGAAGTTCAAGGCGCAGGTGACGGCCATCGCGCAGAGCAAGACAGATCCTGATGTCTTTGCCGTGGGCTACGAGGATGGCAGCATCCGCCTTTGGGATAGCAAGATCTCCACTGTCATCGTGAGCTTTAATGGTCACCGCTCGGCCATCACGACTCTCGCATTCGACAAATCCGGCACTAGACTCGCGAGCGGCTCCAAGGACACCGACGTCATCGTCTGGGATCTCGTTGCCGAGGTTGGCCAGTACAAGCTCCGAGGCCACAAGGATCAAGTCACCGGTCTGCAGTTTGTCGAGCCAGAACCCCCAGCTCCGGAGGAACTTGAGGATGGTGGCGAATCCTTAGCCATGGTTGTCGACAGCGAGGGCTCTGAAGGGTTCCTGCTGACAACGGCCAAGGACTCCCTCATCAAGCTGTGGGACCTGTCCTCGAGATTCTGCGTCGAGACTCATGTCACGCAGACTAATGGCGAGTGCTGGGCCCTCGGAATCAACCCAGACTGTAGCGCCTGCATCACTGCTGGCAATGATGGAGAGCTGAAGGTGTGGTCAATAGACGTCCCCGCCCTTCTCACCTCTACCAAGCAGGTTGAGGTCTCCAAGTTAGGGCAAATCCTCCAAGACCGCGGCACGCTGCACCGCAACGGCAAGGACCAGGCAGTCGAAATCCGCTTCCACCCGCGCAGGAGCTATTTTGCTGTGCACGGCGTGGACAAGTCGGTCGAGGTCTGGAGGATGCGGACGGAGGCCGAAGTAAAAAAGAGTCTGGCTCGCAAACGCAAGAGAAGGCGAGAGAAGCAAGGCGCCAAGCAGGATGCCGACGTGGCAATGGTCGAGGACGGTGACGACAAGGCCGACGACATCTCTCAGGCCGATGTGTCCGACATTTTTGTGCAGCACGTCATCGTCCGCACCACGGGCAAGGCCAGGTCTGTTGACTGGGCCATCACGCAGGGGACGAAAGATCTGCAGCTCGTGGTCGGCACTACAAACAACCAAGTCGAGCTCTGGAACATCACCACCTCAAGGGAAAAGAGCAAGGCGAAGAAGGATAAGACCGAAGATTACACAAGGGCGCTTTCGGTTGAACTGCCGGGCCATAGGACCGACATTAGGGCGATCGCTTTGAGCTCCGACGATAGGATGCTGGCGTCTGCCGCCAACGGGAGCCTGAAGATCTGGAACGTGAGGACACAGACGTGTATTCGGACGTTTGAGTGCGGCTATGCCTTGTGCTGTGCTTTCCTGCCTGGCGACAAGGTCGTCGTGGTTGGTACAAAAAGTGGAGAGCTCGAGCTGTTCGATGTGGCGTCTGCGGCCCTCTTGGACAGCGTGTCTGCTCATGATGGAGCGATATGGTCGCTACATGTTCACCCTGACGGTCGATCCGTGGTTACCGGCAGTGCAGACAAGACGGCCAAGTTCTGGGACTTCCGGATCATCCAAGAGCCCGTTCTCGGCACCAGCAGGACCATCCCAAAGCTCAAGCTGGTGCAGACCAGGGTACTCAAGGTGTCGGACGATATTCTCAGCTTGAGATATAGCCCAGACGCCAAGATGCTAGCCGTCGCTCTTCTAGACAGCACAGTCAAGGTGTTCTTCACAGACTCACTCAAGCTGTACCTGAATCTCTACGGCCACAAGCTCCCGGTCCTGAGCATGGATATCTCGTACGACAGCAAGCTCATTGTGACGAGCTCGGCCGACAAGAATGTCAAGATATGGGGTCTCGATTTTGGCGACTGCCACAAGTCATTGTTTGGGCATCAGGACAGTATCCTGCAGGTGGCTTTTGTGCCGCACAACTCGGACGGAAACGGACACCACTTCTTCAGCACCAGCAAGGACCGGTCGATAAAGTACTGGGACGGCGACAAATTCGAGCAGATTCAACGGCTGGATGGCCATCACGGAGAGGTGTGGGCTCTGACGGTAAGCCGCAGCGGCAGATTCATTGTCAGCGCGAGCCACGACAAGAGCATCCGCGTCTGGGAAGAGACGGACGAGCAGATCTTCCTAGAAGAAGAGAAGGAAAAAGAGATCGAGGAGCTGTACGAGAGCACGCTCACAACCTCGCTGGAGCGGGATGATGACGGCGAAGAGAAAGAGGGTGATGAGGTCGGTGCTGCGTCCAAACAGACAGTCGAGACGCTCATGGCTGGCGAGAGGATACAGGAGGCTCTAGAGCTAGGGATGGAGGACCTGAACACCGTGAGGGAATGGCGGCAGGCGAGGCTCACAAACCCCAACCTTGCACCACCGCAGCGGCATCCGGTGTTCGTGGCCCTGGGCGACATCAGCGCCGAGGCTCACGTCATGGGAGTGCTGCAGCGGATCAAGGCATCGGCGCTGCACGACGCGCTGCTGGTGCTCCCATTTGCGACGGTGCCGTCGCTCTTCACCTTCCTGGAGATCTTTGCGTCACGCGAGATGAACACGCCGCTCACGTGTCGGATCCTCTTCTTCATGCTACGGGCGCACCACCGGCAGATCGTGGCCAGCCGCACGATGCGCGCAGCGCTAGACGGCATCCGGTCCAGCCTCCGTGGCGCGCTCAAACGGCAGAAGGACGAGATGGGCTACAACATTGCGGCGCTCAAGGTCGTGGGCATGCAGGTCCGCGAGCGGAGCGTCAAGGACTACGTCGACGAGAACTGGGACGACTGGACGGATGCGCAAAACGCCAGGAAGAGGACTTTTGTCCACGTTTCATAGAGGAAAGGGTTGCAATGCCCCTGAGCTGTCCGGCTGCTCGTCGGCTAAATATTCCCGGTTGCACTGTAAACCAACGTTCATAACTTCGGCCGAGACTGCTACCTACCCCTTGTGCCATCGTCAGACGAGCCGAGCATATCCCGAAAGGGATTGCCGTGCAGGTCGCACGTCTGTGCGTCCCCACCGCCCGCCCGCCCATGTTACCCACATAAGACAAAATCACATCAGCAGCGGGCTCAACCTCGGAAGGACAGTACCAACACCATCACGTCGTGGAGCTGTTGCTCGAGGCCCATCACCTTGGCTCTAGGCCAAGCACAATAGCATGAGCTTAGGTAGCCCCTATCCTACCCTGGCCCCGTGGAGACGGACATGACTCGACCACCTGCCTCCTTGCCCGCCGGGAAGAGCCCCCGTTGGCGGGATCGCTCAACGTGGGGCCGTGGTTGGCTCCCCGCCTCGTGCAACGCTGCCCGCACGATAACGACCGGGGCCGCCGCAAAGCGAAGGGGCGGGTGTGGCGTTTTTGCTCGCTGTGGGCTGACTGGGGGCCTCGCGGCATTTCATCAAGCAACAACCATGAATAACAGAATCCTTCCCTCTCCATATCGGGTGTTCTGCCCTGTGGGCACCCCGAGGAGGGCAGATGGGTGGGACAAACTGTCCACTCGGGCTGTTGCCGTCTGGGACTCCCCCGCAGGTCATTTTTTTTTTCTCTCTCGGCCTCTCTTCTTCTTGGCGTTCCTATTGTTTTCTTAAAAGACGTCTGCTATTGTGGAATTGGCCAGGAGAAAAGGCGATAGTTAGATACCCAGAAATTATTGGGTTGTTCGATTTATATTGAATGCAACCCCCTATCTTGCCACCCCCCTTTTCCTACATATCTACCTATTATCCCTTTGGAGTCTGACGTTTCTTTTTTCGACTGTTGTGAACGCCCTTCCTTTCGATCAACGTATTTTCGCACGTCTTCTCGTTCGCCTGCTCGACTCAGCCAACTCTCTCTCACATCCAGCATGGGGAGCCAATTCCCTAACGCCTTCACGTTGAAGGAGGCTCCGGTTGAGAACCTCCGGCCCCTGAAAGTGAGGGTCATCGGGGCTGGCTTCTCGGGGATCCTTGCCGCCATCAGGTAACTTACTTAGATAGCTAACTAACTGCCTCCCGCTCGGGCTTGCGCTGTCATGAGTGTCCTGCTAACCTGACAATGTCTGCAGGATTCCGGAGAAGCTCAGGAACATCGACCTTGCCGTCTATGAGAAGAGCGACGGCATTGGGGGTGTATGGTAAGCCAAACTGCCGGCGCTGCGTTTGCCACCTCGATGGACGGGCACTTCTTTTCTACGGACTGGATCACCCCGCGAATGCCGTTTTTGACTGACAAGGATCGTGACGCTCACGTTGGCAGGTGGCTAAACAAGTACCCAGGTGCGATTTTTTTTTTCTCCTCTTCCTTCCCACTTTTTGTATCCAGCTTGGCAAATTACATATGTGGGGGTACCTGGGAAGCCGTGCCGCTGACAGAAGCCGTCCTGAGTCCGGTTAAACAGGGATTGCCTGTGATATTCCTTGTAAGTGTCAATTACAGCACCGTCCCCGAATCACGATTCTGCCGGTGGCAATCAGCAAGCAATGTTCTGACTAGAGTATGGGGATAATAAAAAATAGCACACTCGTACCAGTACACGTTCGCCCCGAACAAGGACTGGTCAAACCTTTATGCCCCGGGCCAAGAAATCCAGAAGTACCTCCAGGATGTGGCAGAGCGATTCGGAGCCACGAGGTTCATCAAGACGGCGCATGAGGTCAAGGAGTGTGTGTGGGATGCGGCCAAAAGGAAATGGTAAGTTGCTTTTTCTTTGGTGTTTGGTTGGCCCGTGTGGGATCGCCTTGTTAGGCCACCAAATGCCGACTGACTGACCGACGATTCACCGGCAACAGGATAATCGACGTCGTCCGGCTGCAGACCGGGGAGACGTTCAGGGAGGAAGCAGACATCCTCATAAGCGCCCGGGGGCAGCTGAACGACATCGCGTGGCCGCAAATACCTGGCCTGGATAAGTTCAAGGGCAAGCTTCTCCATTCTGGCGATTGGGACACTACGTAAGTCTTTTGTCGGCTCATTTGAGTGGGAGCGGCGGCGGTGAAAACGAACGAATAACTAATTGTGTTTTGAGAAAAGATACGACTTCAAGAACAAGAAGATCGGGATTATCGGCAACGGTTCGAGCGCGATCCAGATCTTGCCGAATCTCCGCCGCGCCGAGGGCGTATCCATCACCATGTTCGCGAGGTCCAAGACATGGATTGCGCCGTCGTTTGGAATCGATGCTATGGCGGCTCTGGGGAAGTCGAACGGGACGACTGAGTGTGAGTGTTCAGTAGTGCTTTGTTCAATGATTTATTTAGGCTAACACGTGGTATCACCACAACACAGTCACCGAGGAGATGCGAGAGCTGTTCGCAAAGGACCCCGAGGCATGGTTCAAGTTCCGCAAAGGGATTGAGGATGGTGGCAACCTGATCCGTAAGTGTGCTCGCCCAGGAGGAGCATTGTGTGGACAGATAGATAAGATTTGTCGCCCCTCGGTCTAATCAAAAGAAACTTCCACACAGACGATTCCATGATGGCGGGCACGCAGATGCTCCAGGACTTCCGCGACGGCATGACGGCCCTGATGCGCGAGCGCCTGGCCAAGAAGCCCGAGCTGTTCGAGCGCGTCATCGCGGGCTTCTCGCCCGGCTGCCGCCGTCTCACCCCCGGCCCAGGCTTCCTCGAGGCCCTGACGGAGGATAACGTGTCGCTCGTGACCGAGGCCGTGACGAGCGTGACCGAAACGGGCGTCGAGCTCGCGTCGGGCGCCACCCACGCCGGGCTGGACGTGCTCGTGTGCGCGACCGGCTTCCGCACCGCGACGGCGCCGCCCTTCCGCGTCGTCGGCCGCGGCGGCCTCACGCTCGCGCAGCGCTGGTCCGCCCGGCCCGAGAGCTACCTCTCGCTCGCCGTCGACGGGTTCCCCAACCTGCTGCTCCAGTTCGGCCCCAACTCGGCCATCGGCTTCGGCAGCCTGACCAAGATGCTCGAGGCCGAGTGCGACTACGTCGTCAAGGTGCTGCGCAAGATGCAGAAGGAGGACTACGCCACCGTCGAGCCGCGGCCCGAGCGCGTGCGCGACTTCACCCAGTTTTCCGACGAGTACTTCCGCCGCACAGTCCACCTCGAGGACTGCAGGTCGTGGTACCGCGGCGACGGCGGAAAGGGCCCCGTCGTCGCCCTGTGGCCCGGCTCGACGCTGCACGCGCTCGAGGCGCTGCGGTCGCCGCGCTGGGAGGACTTTGTGTTTGAGAGCGGCGACAAGAGCGGGAACCTGCTACGCTGGCTGGGCAACGGCTGGAGCACCACCGAGACCGAGGGCGATCCGTCTTGGTACATAAACCCGGAGGAGGTCGACTGGCCCGTCGAAGGAAAGCCCGAGGATGCGCAGAGGCTGAAGAACCGGCCGTGGTCGTACTGATGAGCTCCATTTCATCGATTCGCATGGATGCCCCAAATTTGAGGCCTTGTATCCTTCATACCTACCTCCTTACCTTTCCGTAAGCGACAGAGATAGCAAGAAATAAATGGGCGGGCAACAGTCCCCGCAATGTCTACTTCTTTTCCACCTGCTCACGAAAAGAAGAAAGGGAAAGCGCCTGCCTCAGCCAAGGCGCAAAGGCCTCGCAGTTTGAACACATCCAAAACAAAATTCCAAGACATTAGTGAATCGATGGATTGACTATAGCACAGCGTGTATTGACACGTGAGGGAGTACAAATGGAAGGAAAGCTTCTTTTGTTTTGTTAGTTCTATTGGTCGCCAGCCCTCTATTTCTTGGATGAGACCCTCCCTGCAGCATTGAAGTAGTGTCAGTCGTTTCATTCTCAAACGTGATATAGGCGACGTAGCGGCTCATGTAAAGGCAACTCACTCTCAACCTCAGCAATGCTCTCCTGAAGAATCGCCTGCAGCGCCTTGGGGTTCTCCAGCTCCTTCTTGACCTTGGCGATGACGGACTCGGCGAGTTCCCTCTGCTCGCGCTGCTTGACCTGGCCCTCGTAGCGGACCCACGAGTCCAGAACGTTCTTGGCCTCGGCGGCCAGCGCAGTCTTCTGCTCGAGCTCGTAGGCCTGGGCCTCAAGCTGGGCGGTCTCCTGCAGGGGATTTCAAATAGCCCGAGGGTCAGCAAAAACGCACCAGAGGTGGCGGCGGCCACGAGCGCGCCAAACATTCCCGCATTTTCCCGTACCTTGGAGACGGCAAAGAGCGACTTGGTGATGTCGACGACGCTCGACATCTGCTGGACGTTGTCGATTCGGGTCTTGACGGCCTGAGTGTGGTCGGCGCGGGCCGCGTTCAGGATGTTCTTGACCTTCTCGGCCTGGGCGTCGGCCCACTCGCTGTACATGGGGCCGCCGTACTTGATGACGGCGCCCCAAACGCTGAGCAAGCAGAAGGCCACCACCGTCTCCTCGTTGACGACGTAGTACTCGTTCGAGAGGGCGTAGACGGAAAGGGCGGCGGCGGAAGACAGGATGGCCGACTTGGACACCAGCGAGTTGCCGGGGATAGCGTCAATGAGCGACTGAGCCTTGGTCTTGGGGTCCTCGGCGGGCACGTTGGACGAGGCGCGCGTGGCCGTGAGCGACGTCAGCGCGGGCAGGACCGCTCGCTGCTGGGCGAGGGCGGCGGGTCGAAGGCGGGCAGCCCCTGCGGCGGCGGGAGTGTGAGCGAAGTTTGCATTAGGTAGGTACCAGGTGCCTTGGGCCTGCTGCGGGCTGTGAGGCCTCTCACGATCCATGGGCCATCCCCTCTCGGGCATCTCGGGCATCTCGGCCAATTGAGTCCATTGACCACATCCGTCACGCGGGGACGAGCTTACCGAGCGCGGTTCTGGCTAAGCGGGACGCCATTTTTGTGATAAGCGGAGATGGGTGTTTGTCAACCTGGACGATGGGTTCGGAGCGGGAGCTTGGGGACCTGGCTGAGAGATCTCGATTGAGGTTTTACCAGACCCCGTGCTAATTCGGCTTCCAAGTCATGTGATGCCCGGAACATCTCGCAAAGTTGGGAGTTATTTGCATTACATAATCCCAACTTCCCCGCTTCAACGAGGCTCAGGCGCCGTCATCGGTAGACGGGTGGTTATCGATAAGGTGCCGCCAGGGCGGGAGATAAAAAATAAGAAAAAAGGAATCCCAACGGCGCTTCGCCACCCAATGCGCGAACAGCCCAATCGACCTTTCGACGACCAGACCGAGCGTACCAGCTGCCAATAGGACTGCATCATGGCTCCTAGCAGCGTTGCAAAGAGGAAACGCCCCCAGGTTGCGGCCGAGCGTCCTCAAAAACGAGCACGGTCAGAGAGCAGCGACGAATCCGAGGACGACCAACAAGCCCAGATTCTGCTCCTGGAAGAGGGCATCGTGGAGTCCAAGAAAAACTACAACAATATCGCTGCGCTCATTGCGTTTGCGCAAAAGGGCGACGATGAAGACGGTACCGACCTGGTCGCCTCGGTGTCCCTCTGTCGCGTCTTCATCCGGCTCCTAGCCCAAGGCGTCCTAAGGAAGAAAAAGGATGGCTCGGGGAAAGATGCGGTCGTTGTGGCGTGGCTCAGGGACCGTCTTTCTGAGTACAAGGCTGTGCTTCAGAGGCTACTGCTTCGGGAGGACGCATGCTCCACCGCTCTCACACTGGCGATGCGCTTGCTAAAGGCCGAGGCTGCGGCCACGTCCTCGGACAGCGAGGAGTACTCGTTCCCGAGGCAGTTCATGACCCAGATCGTCGCGGCCGCCGTCTCCAAGGGCGTTGGTGCCAGCGGGTTCCGGGACGAGCTTGCTGAGAAGTTCGTCAATGCGTATGACGACGTCCGCTTTTATACGTTCAAGGCCATATCCGAGACACTGGCCGCGCAAACACCTGACGTTCCTCCCTGTTTCGACGGCGTCTTCGAGCTGCTGTCTTCAGTAGAGGCAGTGCCAGAGTCCAACGACGATATAGGCGAGTTCTATGTTGACCCACCGAGGAAGAAGTCTCACTCCTTGTACTCGGTGGCCCAACACAAGAGGCAAGCGCAGGACGCCTGGGTCAAGCTGCTGAACCTGGGTCTGGACAAGGAGCAGAGAAAGCAGGTTCTGCCTGTCATCTCGACTGCCGTTGCGCCATGGTTCACAAAGCCCGAGATGCTTATGGACTTCCTCACCGACAGCTTCAACGAGGGCGGGTCGGTCTCGCTACTAGCGCTGTCTGGAGTCTTCTACCTGATACAGGAGCGGAACTTGGATTACCCCGAGTTCTACACCAAGCTCTACTCGCTCCTGGATGCAGACCTCCTCCACTCCAAGCATCGGTCTAGGTTCTTCCGGCTGCTCGACACGTTCCTGTCGTCGTCCCACCTGCCGGCGCAGCTCGTAGCGAGCTTTATCAAGAGACTGGCCAGGTTGTGTCTCAACGCCCCGCCCAGTGCCATCGTGGTTGTCATTCCATGGTTCTACAATTTGTTCAAGAAGCACCCTCTGTGCACGTTCATGGTGCACCGCGAGGTCCGCACGGACGAAGAACGAGAGCTGCTGGAGAACGAGGGCATGGACGACCCTTTTTTGCCGGACGAGAAGGACCCGATGGAGACACAGGCCATCGAGAGCTGCCTATGGGAGATTGTCCAGCTACAGTCGCATTATCATCCAAACGTGGCCACCATCGCCAAGATCATCTCCGAGCAGTTTACGAAGCAATTTTACAATGTGGAGGACTTTCTTGACCATTCATACGCAAGTGTAAGTGTCTTTTGGCTCTACGCTAGCCCTTGCTTTGAATAATCCATGGTGTGACTGACGGACATGAATTGCAGCTCCTCGAAGGGGAACTCAGCAAGGAGATCAAGAGGAGCCCAGTGGTGGAGTTTCAGATCCCCAAGAGGATACTGCTCCCTCACGATCGGGAAAGCGGGCAGCAGGATAGCCTGCTTGTGAAGCTATGGGACTTCCAATAGCAGGTTGGCCTCGGCTTTCAGGCATACATACAAGCGTGTACGACGTAATCGCGTGCGACAACATATCGGAGAAGCTCGGAGCCTACCGGCGTCGCATGTGATGTTACCTAGCGTAGCCGGGGCAGTTTGGCGTTCACGCACCTCAGTTTCACATCCTGTCGTGTTGCGGGCGGGTGAGCTCTCATGATCGGCCGCTCTTCCCCGCAAACTCTGATGAGGAGATGGCGTTCGCGCTTGATACACTTTTCTTTTGACAACTCAACATAACACACCAAACACTGAAAAATAACGGATAGATACCCTAACCTCCCGAGCTTTCCCGTACAACCGACCGCTGAGAGAACGGCATCAGTGAGTCAGCCTCTAAGGGGGACGGAAGCAACAATGGGGAAACAGGGAAGAAACCGGGCACTATGGTGACACGGTGACGAGCCGTGACGCGCGCGGAGAGTAAGCAAACCACCAGTCTCCTGCAGGCCCTCCGCACGTGGGAGGCCACCAGCTAGGCACGCCCCGTGACGGTCTCCCCGTTCCCTGCCCAGAGGCGATGCGAAAAAAAAAAGCAAACATGTAACTAGCAGGGAGGCGGGGCTGGGGGTTTCCTTGTTCTGTTCAACATCATTCCCGCCCACCTGCGTCCGTCGGCCGGCGCGATCGGACCATGGTCGCTCAACTCACTCACTCACTCAGTCACGAGAGAACGAACGGTGCACGATGCCGTCTCTTTCTTTCATGATCCAAGGAGAGATGCAACGTCTGTCTGTCTGGCTCGCTGTGGAGAAAGAGTCAAACGACAGAGGCAAACCATTTACCGTTCGATCCGGCCCGAAGGATCAGAAGGGCCGATGCGCAGACTAGCAGACCGACAGAAAAGCAGACGATCAGCATGGCAAAGGCGACATCGGAGCAGTGTTCACCGTTCTCTTGACTCTCTGTCTCCGTAAGTACGGTGTAATGGTAAGGTATGTACATGACAAAGAAGCAAAGAGACAAAGGAACAGGAAGACTTCTTGGCGGACGGAAAACGTCTCCCACCTCCCGAGCCAGGCCAGCCAGCCAGCCAGTCTGTCCCTTCGTCCTACCCCGATCGTCCCGGACAGGCTCAGTAGCACGGCAGGGCGGGGGAGGATCTGCCAAGCGGTGGTGGGAAGGGGCGTCGTTACGATCCACAGCAGTCAACAGTCAGGCAAATTCCTTGCACCTCTCCTCTCTCTCTCTCCTGGCCTGCTTCTGTGCTTGTGCTTGCTTCCTGCGTGCTATTTCTGTTTCTTCTCTTTCACTGTGCCACAACACTAAGAAAGGGAGGGGCGTGTTAGGCTCACGGGAAGTATGAGTCCAACGACACGGACGGTTCCCGGGATAACGTTCGTGAACGGAACCAGGGGAGGCGGGGATACACAAATGAACGAACGAGCAAGAACGATTAAAAAAAAAAAAAGGCTTGGAAGCAAGCCCACGCGGAGTTTTTTTTTTTTTTTTTCGATCCTTCACCGCCACTCTTGCTCGGGACCATCAAAACACGAGACTTCCAGGATGAGGGACCCGGGCGACCCAGAGAATGGAAACGAGAAGAAACAAAAGAACAGAAGCAAAAAAAGATTTACGGGGCCATCGTCTTGCGTCTCTAGGCCCTCACCGACGGGCTTAGCCCCTTCCTTTCGTTCGCATCATGTTTGAGATTGATGGATTTCTTCGCCTTCTCGCTTCCAAGGGGCTGGGTACGGTGAACAAAGACAGCCGCACATGCGAGCGAGCGAGGGGAGGCGCATGGGTAGCTCGTGGGACGCGCAAACCGGGGGGCGTAGTTTCTTTTTGTTCCTTTGCTTTTTTTTTTTTTTTTTTGGGCCTTCTCCCCTTGCTCGCCATGCCATGTACCGTGCTGCTGCATATTCGGGACCGAGTTTGGAAAGGGCTGTTTCCATCGGAAACGTATATCAAGCCGGGGACGGTGTAGGCATAGCGTTTGGTGGCTGGTGGACGCTGCTGCATAGTAAGCCTAGAACTGGGCAAGGGGGAGCTCTCACGGACAAGGATTATGTCATTGCCCAAACTAGCGGTAGTGCGAACGTTGGTGGTGATGCTCCCTCCTAGAGCAAGCAAAGAAGATCATGTTCCCTTGTTTGTTCGTTCTTTCTTGTGGGGCAAGCAGGTGGAAGCTCTGGGCCGGCGCGTGGAACTAACGCAAACTTTGTTGCTACACCTAGTGCCGCACCGGTGAGTCGGTATCCAAGACTGAAGAAAGAAACCAANAAGATAAAAAAAAAAAAAAAAAAAAAAAAAAAAAAAAAAAAAAAAAAAAAAAAAGGCGGAAGGCTGATCCAGCTGCAGAGAACCCGTACAAGGATCATGGCTTCTTTCTCCCCGTACCTGGGAAGAAACGAACGAGGGCGCTCAGCAGTCGTGAGGCAAAAAGACTCGGAAACCTCGCCCGCCTCCTTGGGGCTGATGCAGGTCCGAAGCCTCGCTCGAAACTCTCGCTTCCTTTAGCTTCTGGGCCAAATCTGAGTCAGGAGATCCATCGTCCCAACGGCTGAAGGAAGAGAAAAGGCATTTCGTTCGCTATTTTTCGCATTCTGGGAGGAGCACACCTAAGGTATCCGGGCTCGGCTGACAGGGAACCGGGGTCGTTGCCTGGGAATCTGACCGCGAAGGACTTGCTTGCTTCACCGCTAGACCTGTTCGCTCGCAAGTGGACAAAAAAAGAAAACACTATGCCCATGCGACGAAGCTTGCCCCGGCACCGAACCTGTTTGGCTGCATACGAGAGACAGATCGTCCCGAAATACGGAGCGAGGAGGCGTTTGGGGGCCGCACATGGCCGGCTTTCAGGGAACCTTTCTTGGGACCCGACGCACATCTTTTTCTGCGTAGGTGGACGCATTGATTCCACGCCATGGAAGGGATCCCCCTGTCTCGGTGGCCGCCGAAACGCCATTATCAGGAGGGAGGAGCCGAACAGATATCACAAAGAGAATATACCCAGATATGCCTCGAAATGGGAAGCGAGATTCCATAACACACAACAACAAAGCTATGTGGCAACAGTCATTCGATATTGCGCCAAAATTTCGAATCGCGAGTGACAACGCGTCTCCAGGAAACGTCCAAGAACCGGGGCACAAAATTTTTTTTGTGCCCAAGCCTCCCCCATGCGCGAGGTATGCTGCAAGATAGAGTGGCATGGCCAGATCGCAGGGAAGTGTATGCAGAGGAGGTGAGATGTGACAGAGCCAGTATGGGTCCTGAGGCATGAATGGAGTCTTATCCGCCCGCAACTGCAGCTTCGATACTGCGTAGATACCCAAAATTCGTTGTGATCTTCTAGAAGCTCGGCCCATCGGCCTGCGTTGCCAAGGTCCTTGACAAGTGTTTCCAGCCAAAGGAGGAGTCCAAGTATGAGTCACCACGACCGAGTTTTCGCAGGGCTCGAGGTACCTCCTCCACCAGGTTCCGTGTCAAGGAGGTATCTTCGTCCACCGCCTCCGGGACCCGTCGGGCCCGGGTCGAGCTGGCGGTCGGAAGTCAGGCATCACTCGATGCATCCGCATCCCGGCAACTGCCGAGGGGGCCGCAGGCGCCGGAGCAGAGGCCGATCGGACGCAGGCCCTTCTACCCCTCCATCCACTACCAGCCCCGCCCTCCAGAGGTGCCCGGTAGTGGGCCTCTGGCACTGGCCAGCCGGTTTGGGAATACGAAACGAGTGTGGTGATGGAGGTGATAGTGGTGATTGTGGCCGACATCAGCCTGCCTCGGGTCACAGGGCCAGCTCGCCTCGCGCTGATGATTGGCAGTCGTCACCGCGAGGCCAGTGGCTTTGCCGGGCCGCAAAAACTGGCCGTCACATTCGTCCCAAAGCGGGAGGGCGTTCCCGAGAGGGAGGGCTGTTTTGGGATGGCATGACAAGGTGAGAGAGGGAGAGAAAGTGTAGCCAAGGGCTTGGTTGGATTTCGCTGGGGCCGCGGAGCAAATAGTCCCGGGCAAATACAAGCCCGTCCAGCAAAGCCGAGCATCAAAGGGGCTGTTGTGTGGTGTGTGTGGTGCTGGCCACTCTCGCGGCCAGGCTGTCCGCCCGCCAGGCACAATGGCATCCCTGTGGCCTGTGGATGGCCTGTGTATGGTGTGTTTTGTTTTGCCATTTTTTTTTACAGGTGGGGAGGAGGGGGAGGAGGGCGGTACGCGTAGCCCCAGACGCGCCTGGGCAAAGGACACAAAGTGGAAAACAGAGAAGTGAACAAAAAAAGCAAAAAAACACACCGCATCTTCGGGCTGGCTTTTCCCTGCGCTTGGGCGACGATACTAGGCCGCACATTATGCGACCGGGCGGAGTCATCCTCAATTCGGCTGGCCAGTCAATCCGGCTTCCCAGCTGGGCAGGTGGGCCGTGAGCCAAAGAAAAAAAGGCGGTGGCTGGGAGGTTGACGCGCGCGTCTTTCGGGGATCTCTCGCTGAGGGGCAGGCTGGATCGGGGGAGCTGCTTCTGCTGCTGTTGTTTGTTTGTTTGTTGTTGTTGTTGTTGTTGTTTTGTTATTGTTGTTGCTGCTGCTGCTTCTTGCTGCCACCGGCGTCGTCGTTGCGATTCGGTGATGGGCAGGTTTCGGGGGCGAAAAAATTGGATGGCGTGGACAGGAATTGGAGCAATCAATTTGACCGCTGTTCTGCTGGTATTGACATATCCGATCTCCGCGCCCAGCTGACAGCCTGTGGGGACAGCGATCAATCGCGATCCCATTAACCGAGCTTGACATTCGCCAGCGCTCCGTTAAGGGTGGGGTTGATGCAGTAATCCGAGTTGCAGTCGGGGATCCACGGGGCAGGTGGGGGTACTTTGGAAAAAAGTATGCAGACTCGAGTCGAGAGCTGCAGCAGCGTGCTTTGGAACCACGGCAACCACGGCAGCAGGCCTGGTGATCAGAGGCAGGCATGGCGCGTCTGCACGCCTGCACGCCTGCACGTCTGCACGTCTGCAAGTATCTCGAGGTATCCAGCCGACGCGAGCACTTGGAAGCGAGCGACGAGGTGGCCGTGGGTGCATTGAGTGCATGCATCAAACGATAGGACACCGAGGTATGCAATTAAAACGGGGCTGCTGGGGCGCTGGTCACGGGCAGGGCTCCTGAGCAGGGCGGGTCGCCACGATTTCCCTGTGGGGAACTGGCCACTAAGGTGGAAAGTCTGCTTCGCAAAACCAAAACATCAATCCATCCGCTCAACCCAAAAAAAGCAATCCGCTGCAGACCGGCTGCTGCCATGACCCTCGCGAGCATCTATCGGGCCTCTCATTCGCCCGCCGCCTGGGGTCTCTCACGCCCGGTATGCCAGACAACAATCCCAGGCCTTACCTATGCAGTTAGCGCATCCTGCCACAGGCAAACCCACAGGCAAACTCCATCCTCCCTGGCCCCTTCAGCCCCGGAGAGAGCGAGCGCTGTCTTGTCTCCAGGCTTCGTCTGCTGGTCCTCTGGTTCTCTTCAGCATCCACAGCGCCTTGCTCCTGCCACCCCACTCCCTTGCGCGCGCGCGCGCGCCTTGTGCTGGACGACGTCGACCGACCTGGTGGTGGTGGTGGTGGTGGTGTGGGCAGTAGAGCCCAGCTGCTTACTGGCCGCGGCCGCTGCCTGTGACTGGCCAGCGTCGGGCCATGTGGATGGCTGGTGCTGCTGTCGCGCCGGGGGAGCTTCCCACTGGACCGCAGCCAGAATGGCACCAGCACGTTGGGTAGCGATGCCCAGGCATGCCCCGAAGCGGTCGTTTCTGCCCAACCTGCCGGTCCCCGCAGCGTCCTCGCGCGCCCGCTCTCCCCATTTGTCCTCGGCGACAGCTCCAGGCCGGCACACTGGTCATGTCCTACCCAATCGCCTCGCCCGTCCATCCCTGCTCTACCCCGAAAGAGGGCTAGGCCCCTTTGGACGCCGCCATCTCGCACTTCCCTTGTCTCTGTCTACCCCGAAAAGAGTACGACTGTGGTCACGGACTCGTCCTGGGCGCTGACGCCGTTGACCTGTCTCGGTCCCGCTTGTTCCTCCCCCGCGGAAAGGGTACCACTCCCAACCCTGGATCGTAACATGGAAAAACGCCAGAGCAGTTGACGACCCTCGTGCTGCGGCATGTCCCCTAAAGTACGTCAGGACGATCCTTCCATATCCTCCCTGGAAACGGCCAGTGTTTGGCCGGTTTGCCCATCGGCCATCACGCGAGGTCTGCCTGTGCGGCCTTGTCTCCATTCTGCCTCCCACTTTGTATCCGTTCGGGAGCGCTCCCCGGCGAACATCCCGAGACCCCTGCTCCATAGTTAGGCGGGTACCTGCCCGCACTGGCAGCTTCGCCCGCCCTTCACCGCTCGTCCAATGTATTCCCATAACCGTCTCGCAGAGAGAGAGGGTGGCGCTCTTGTACCTAACCCAGTTCATCTCCTGTTCCATTTTCCGGATATAGTTTTATTTTATTTTTTCTTCCGTTTTTTTTTTCTCCCTTCCTGCCCACACTTGAGGACGGATGGCAGTCTTGGTCTACCTCTAGGTGTCCGACGTTTCCGTTACGGCATGCATCTTTTCCCACTCGGCTTGGCTGTCACAAAGGGACAGGCTGCTCACAACCAGTCGTTCTCGGCAGGCTCCAGCGTGGGTGGCCGTTTCTGCCAGACCCAACCAGAAAACTCTGCCCAATGTCATTGCGGCCAAAGATTGGAGGGCAAGCGTCCAGTCAGCCTGCGTTCCCATTGACGCCTCCATGTGCAAGTGCAAAAAAACATGCCGCAGCAAGCCACAGGTTCCCCGAGCCCACGCCTGTCTTTGGTCCTCTCAGCGCACAGCGTTTGGTACCACGGGGGAACTGCCACAGTTGGGGTGGGTATGTCACTTGAACGCAGTAAACGGGGTCGTGTGAGGGGAGAGAGCACGCAGCAAGAGAAGAGGGGTGGCTTGCCGGTGCTCGTCGGGACTGGCAGACGCAGCCCACTTGCCCACAACCCACGCCCTCCGTCCGGACCCACCCAATAGACGGCCTTGTCGTCTTCCAGGAGCGTATTTTTCGGCATCCACCCCCTTCTTGTTCTTCGCGTTCCTCAAGCCGGTCGGGGACCCCTGTCGGCGCCGCTAGTGCTTGACTGGGGTGGGTTAAGTACATTCGCCTGGTACTCCTCCTTGTACGCCCCGGAGGGGTAGCGCAAATACCTTCTTCCCATCGCGGGTGGTGCGTCTCCCACAGATGACCATTTGAAGTACAAAACCACCACTGCCGCCATCATTCACGGCGCATGTCTGTCCCCCTCTCCCAAGATCACCTTGCTTGGTCACCCACACCCACACACCTTCCTGCTGTTCATCAAGGTCGTTGCATCGGCCCAGCAGAAGAAGCACCGCACAGCACCACGCTTCGTGCGGTATATCAGCAGCCCATCATCCTCTGCTCTCTTCGATGCAGAGACTCTTTGCTCTCCATCACCACATCATTGCTCTCCTGTTTCAGTGAGACAAGAGCACCGCCATCTCCCAGCCTTGTTCCTGCGCTCGGCCATCGAAAGACAGGTCTTTTTGATCGTAAGTGGATTATTTTCTTGTCTTTGTTCGTTTCGCTTTTGTTATCTGGCGCGGAAAAGTTGCGCTACCCTCCTGCCCGTTCCCTTTTCCGCCGCCTCCCACCACCAAACCCAACCTCTTCCGGTGCTTAGCAGCACCGCTAGCCCTTCGCACGAGCTCCGTTTGTCACCCGCTCTTTTCCCCTCACCCTCTTGCTTTTTTCCTATTTTTTGTTTTTGTATTTATCAGACGTCGCCGTCTTGAGCCCTACACCGAACAAAGCAAGGAATCATTCCACAATCACATTTTGTATTCCCATTGTCAGCCTATTTGCCCCTCCAAAATCTGCTTCCCCTCCACACACCAAAAAAAAAAAAAAAAAGACAACACCCTGCTTGGCTGTGCACACAAGTACATGCCGGGTTGTGTGTAAGTCTCGGCCCAGGGCCCGCGCCAAAAAAAAAAAAAAAAAAAAAAAAAGCGGCCATCTCCCCACAAAGACGCACTGCCCGACCCTCACCGCCTGTGCTGCCATGAGCAACACCACTAACAGCGCCCTCAAGGCAGACAGGATATAGCATCTCTCGCACGCACACGAGCTTCGTTTTCGGCACCATACACCAAAAACGTGCCATTCTTTTCTCTCGCTCAAATTTTTTCCCACCAACCCACCACACCACACCACACCACACCACACACCACACACAGCAAGAGACCGCCAAAATGGTCTCGGCATTTCAGATGCAGCAATACTACAGGCCAACGGCCCTGACCGTGGACACGGCGCAGAAGTTCTTCGACGAGGAGGACGACAGCGTTCTTGACGAGGGAATCCTGGAGCAGACCGGCCTTGAGCAGGGACTGGAAATGTCCCCCAACATGGTCGACAGCCGCCGGGAGTCCTTCGCCATGGGCGCTTCATTATTCTCGCCGAGGCACGATGACTGGTCTGCGTCGGTGGAGATGCAGTCGGTGCCGTCCAACAACCCCTTCCTGGACCAGACCCCCAACCCCCAGAGCAACAACCCCTTTATGCGCATGGACCAGAACCAGCACCAGCAGGCCCACGGCTTTGTGCCACAACAGACCTGGACCAGCACCGCCGCCTCGGCGGGCGCTGTCGCGGCTTTTGACGGCCTGCCGGTCGAGTTCGACTCCAACGGCGCCTCCCTCTACCGCACCCCCATCCCCTTCAGCAACCCCACCAACAACGTTGCCATGTTCTCCGCCGTTCCCAGCCAGGCCTCGCTCCCGACGTCGCCCCAGAAGGAGCATTGGTCCGGCAACATGGCCATGAACAAGAAGGTCAGGCCCGGAAGCCCCGGTCTTCGCTCGCACAACGAGCTCCGCAAGGGAGACGGCATCCGCAAGAAGAACGCGCGCTTTGACATTCCCGCCGAGCGCAACCTGGCCAACATCGACCAGCTCATCGCGCAATCGACCGACGAGCAGGAGACCAAGGAGCTGAAGCAACAGAAGAGACTCCTGAGGAACAGGCAGGCTGCGTAAGTGTTCCCACTACCAACAGCCATGACGTACATATGTATCCCCGCCGCTAACATGTATCATGACGTTGTGATAGCCTTGACTCGAGGCAACGCAAGAAGCAACACACGGAGCGCCTCGAGGATGAGAAGAAGCACTACACTTCTCACATCTCTGCTCTGGAGGAGGAGCTTGAGGAGATGCGCCTTCAGATGTCTCACCTCATGGAAGAGCGCACCCAGCTCGTCAACCGCATCCAGATCCACGAGTTCGACAAGGAGGAGCTGGTCCGCCGCCACACCGAGGAGACGGCTGAGCTCCGCAGGAAGGTCAAGTGTCTGACGGCGCACATCGAGAGCACCGAGGGCACCGACGTCTCTGGCACCTCGGGCCTGCCGGTCATGCCCAACGCCAACGCCGCCGGCTTTCCTAGCTCTTTCGGCCCCGACATGGGCATCTCCGTCGACGGCTCCTGGGACGGCATGGGCTACATGCCCGACTTTGGCGCCGCCGCCATCGACCCCGCCGCCAGTGTGCCCGACATCAAGCAGGAGCACAAGATGCAGGTGGTGCTTGCCAACAAGAAGCACGACGCCACCGTCGAGAGCGACAAGTCGTCCACCCAGGGTGGCCTGCTCTTCATGCTGTTCCTCGTCGGCGCGCTCGTGTGCTCGAGCCGCTCGTCGGTGCCCAGCATCCCCCGCGTGTCGGAGGATGTGCGCGCCGCATCGGAGTCGATCCTCCAGAACGTCATCAAGGACGCTGGCGTCGCCGAGCCCGCCGCCACCGGCTTCGCCCTCCGCGGTGCCGCCGCGCCCTCGGGCACCGTCAACTGGCCCACCCCGTCGCCCCTTGCTTCGGCTCCCGCCGCCACTGGTCTCGACGGTGTTGCGCCTAGCATGCTCGGTGACCTCACGGACCTGCTCACCCGCCCGACGGTCGAGCAGGCCAAGGAGGAGGCCTTTGGCATGACGGCGTCGCAGTACAGCTCCATGATGATGTCGGATGAGTTCCTCCAGGCCGGCCCGTCGTCGGGTGGTGGCGAAAGGTCCACGAGCCAAGGCCGCCGCAACCTGGCCGAGGCCATGGCGTCGGTGAGGCAGGGCAGCAAGGCCGAGGTCTACACCAGGTCGCTCCTGTGGGACCAGATCCCCAGCGACGTGGTCAGGACCTTTGTCAAGATGGTTGCCGAGTGCAACCAGAACCAGGGCGACGGCGTCAGCGCATAAACAATGGTCGACTTTGTTTTCCTTCCTCTCAACTCCTCACGTCTCCTTTTGCGCCAATCTGAATTTCGACACACGATCAACGACCACGACCACCACGACCAACTATGATCACGACGCCAACGAAGCGTACCAAGCAACGTCGTTTTTTGCTCTGCCTTTTCCTCGTCCTCCTATTCTCGTTTTTCATTGCGCGCGCATTCTCCTCTCCGACTTCTTTTTCCTCCATCTCACGACCTTACATTCTTGCCTCGGGGGATATCTCTCCGCCGCGGCCCTCTTTTCTGCACATATATTTTCTGCCACTCACGTGCATACAACCGTTTTGGCTTTTCTACATATTTCCACGTTTTGCATTCAGTCGCACGCAGTTCGACGCTCCCGCGTTCGAAATGAAACCAACAGAGACAAATGTGATAAGATGCCCACGCATCCAAACAGTGTGTCAAAATCAGCGGCTATTTTTTTTTTTTGTTTTTGATCCCTCTTCCCCCTACCCCTTTTCCTTATTTCCGCGCGGAACAAAATCTTTTCTTTTTTCTCGGTGTCCTTTTTCTGTATCTCATTGCGCTTGGCTTTTGATTTTGATGTTTTGCTCTTTTTCTCCTTGGGACGTCATCGGTATGGGTTCTGGTTATGGCAGCAAGCGAGCAAAGCGTTTTTGGATTTGGTGATTTTTATTTTCCTTGCTTTTTTCCTATTTCCTTGCTCGTGCTTTTATCATCTGCAGGTTGTCTGTTTGTGCTTTTTTTCCTATGGCGTTCTCTCTGGGGTTTCAAGCTATTTCCTTATTTCCTAGTTCTATTTCCTATTTCCCTTGCTCACTTTCGTGACAATTATCTTGTCATGACGAGCCTGGAGAGGCATCTGGTGGGAAACCACCAAATTCCTCCGCATCAATCTTAGTGCTGAACGGACGGGTGGCGGATGGGTCAGGGGTGTTCGGGGATACTGGTTTGCGGGATGGGACGGTGCACGGTTGTGAAAAGGGGGGCTGGAGCAGGCTGGGGATGGGATTCGGGAGAGAGGGACTATCGGCTCACGCTCACTTTGCTTTTTCTTTGTCCGACACACGTGGAGGAAGCCACAAACAAACAGCTTTTTGGAGATCCAGCCTTCTCTTGAAAGAGAGGTCGGGGGAAGTGGATCTCAGACCGTGGGTTCGTGCAAGCACAGCCTACGCTTTGTCTCGGCGACAATCTTTTCTTTTTTCTTTCCTAAGCATGTCTCGCATCAAGATTTCCAACCCTAGTCTAGATTCAGCGTTCTTCTCATATGTCACATGAATTTAACGACAGACTTATCACAATCAACTCTGATTGAAGCGCAAGACCATTTTGTTTATCTTGAGCACTACCGCTTGCGACCCAGTCAGCTGCGGCCTTGTACTTTTTCTGCTATAATTTGTGTGTGCGTGATGCATGATCACTAACGATCGCGAACGATCGCGATCGAGGCCCGACGAAGGGGCATCCATGGGCCCGACGGCTTGGGCACTCTCCTGTCATATGCAGACATTCAAGCATGCGCCCTGGTTCTTTTAGGTCTGTTGGTACCGACGCAGGTAGGCAGCCAATGTAGTACCAAGCCCACAAGCTTGGTAATTCCTCCGCGAGACACTGGGACGAGTCGTCGTGCCTCCACCTCCCTCGCCGGACAGCCCTAGCAGGCGTTCTCAATGTCTCAGACCAGCAAGCAGGTAAAAAAAAAAAAAGACATGGAAGCTGGTGGCTACCTAGCTAGCTGTAGGAAGGAGTGTCGTCACCACGCGCTTTCGATTGCTACACCTGCCTGAATGTCTCAGACAAATCGAAAGGGTTGGTGGGGAAGAAAAGCGACGGGCGGATGGTCACCGTCGTGCCCGTCTCCGACCAGACCTGCTGGATCAGGTTTGGCGTTGGGGAGGTCGGCTGGCTGCCTTGGCATTTGGACACCACCGCCCACACCATCTTTCTTTGTGGGGTTACGGGTTGTCTTTTTTTTTGGTTGCGCAAGTTTTCGTTTTGCGCATTTGAGGGGGTGAGCGCACGGGACCAGTTCGATAACGGCCCTACATCTCGGGACTTGCATGTATGCGTGAAATGGTGTGTGTGTGTGTGTGTGTGTGTGTGTGTGTGTGTGTGTGTCGCGGAGTGGTTTTCGTTGCGGCCCTGTGGATTCGATATCACGGCCATGCATGCGACGAGATGAGGGAGAGAGAGAGGTATCACTGCATATCCCAGGGCTGACGGAGAAATACACGAATAGGACGTGCTTTTAGACCGTCGGGGGTGGTGGTGGTGCGAGTGAGATTTTTCCGTGTGCAAGGCTTCACCTGCCTGCCTGCCTGCCTGCCTGCCTGTCTGTCTGCCTGTCCGTATCGGCCTCAGTCAGGGAACCCCCAAAACAGCGTGAACCAAATTGAGGACGACAATTAAAAAAAAAAAAAAAACAAGAACACGCTTGTTTCTCGCAATAACATGTACCACCACCGTCACTTCTCCGCAACATCACCCGGGACCGAAAAAAAACGCCGCTCCGGCGCAGCCCGTCTGCTTCAGCTGATCAGCGTCCTCATGCGTGTGCATGTGGCTGATCCTCCTCACACGGCAGGGCACAGCCGGGAATCAAGGCGGAAGAGAAGGAAACAAAAAAAAAAAAAAAAAAAAAAAAGAAGCCAGATAAGAAGAACCATAATAGCTTTGCCATATAGGGAGGGCAGCAGTGATCATCCATCCATCCATCCATCCATTCATCCGCCATGCAGCTGAGCGGCAAAGTGAAAGGTTTGCGGTGCGGTGCGGCATGGAAAGTGGGAACCGCCGGCAGAGTCCAGCCAGCCAGCGAGCGAAATCTTCTCCCCCATGGAGAAAAAAGACGGGAGATTTGGTTGCGTCTCACCTTCTCACCTCCCACCCTTGCTTTTCCTTGGGTCTTTTTTTGCACGGGCCATTATCATTCCCCCCGGGGGGCCGGGTGCCGATGAAGAAGCCGGGCGCCAAAATGGCCTTCCTTGGTTTGTGGTCAAACGAAAGGATTTGCACTTTCTACGTTAGCCCGCCCCAAGTGCGCAGACTCGAGACCCCGAGCTCCCCGTGCTGCTTTGACACGGAGCCCGTCGGCAGATCGGCAGCACGAGTAGAAATGCGACGCTTGCTTTTCGGATTCAGTCCAATCCCAGTAGTAGTAACAAAACGTGCCGTTCTTGTTGAGCTTCCGTCATCATACCGCCCGTAGCTCCGTTCCTTCCTCCCGAATAACCTGACCCGCCTCCGTCCCGCGCGGGCATTGTCTTCTGATCGAGGGGCGTGTTGCGGCAGGCGTCGAGACGAATCTCGCGAACTAGCAAACCGGAGACTGATACCCAGAAACCACGAGAATCCAAAGAAAAACAAACAAACAAACAAACAAAACAGCATCACCAAATGATGGCCAGTCGCTTTTGGGACTGGGACCAGACAGTGGAAAACACGAGATGTTTTGTCTGTCTGAAGCCCTAAGCAAATGCAAGCCCTGACTGGACGAATAATGCGGTTTGGTGGGGAATCAGCAGAGCAAAGTACCTCGCTGTCCCGAGGGAAAACAGTTACCGTGCATTTCCTTGGCGCAAAAAAAAAACCCCCCGATAGTTGCATATCACCCGACCGGTGTATGTATGTACCCCCCCATTTGTTGTTCTCACTTCTTCCCTCCCTTGCCGGGGTCGTACTTGTCCTTCCAGATCCTATGTTGAGAGACATGTAGGGTCAGCATTCCCGGAAAAACACATATCAGTCAATTCAAACATCTCCACCCGTTGGGCAACAAAGAGGAAGCAGTGCAGATGCAGCATGCACTCTATTCTCTCCTGTCCTCCAAGCGATTTTGGTGTGTTTTTGCGAGTTGGCGCGCCGGCGGGAATACGTAAAACAACACAACACACGCACACACACAAAAAAAAAAGCAATTGCGCAAAACAAAAAAAAAAGGTAGCATCCGCGCAGCTGCGCGACGCCGAGGGGGAAAAAAAGGTCTCCGGCAGAAAGAGGGGCGCATTGTCCAACTGGCCCAAAGGGCCGAAGGGGACAATCTGGAGGGGTGGCCTGGCGCTCGCTTGAGGCACAGTAGCGTGGGCAAAAAGCAGCAATCCCGCATTATGCAGCCGTTGGCCTCGCATGGCCTGGCATGGCATGGCATGGCATGGCATTGCAGATGGATATGGCGCATGGGGGGCGTGCGGAGGGAGTGTGCGTCGTTTTCGGGGTGGGATTTGGGTGGCCAGACAGCGTGATGGGATGAGATGATGGGCATCGTTTCCCGAGAGCGATTCTCATCCAGCCAAAGAAAAGCAGGGCGGACGACTTGAACGACTGGCCAGGAAAGAACAGATTGGGGATGATGCGCCGAATGCATGGGGAGGGGAGGGCCGCCAACATTGGCCCGTCAGAGCTGCAGGCAGCCGAGGAGGGCGGCCGACCAGCAAAAAAGTCCCCTCGTTTGTTTTGTTTTGTTTTTTTCTTCTTGCGCGGGCCTATCAAGCCGACGCGGCGCAAGTCATCTGCGACCGACCGGGCAGCCGCAAACCCACCCTGCACGTTTGTGTGTGGGAAATGGGTTGGCAGGTGGTGTTGTGGGATTTGCGACGGGCCTGTCAGGTCGGCCGCGCGGGGGAGAGCGCATGCTGCGACTGGTGCTGGCAGGAAAGGGGGAAAAGAAGACGGGTGGGTAGGGAAAACAAAACAACAAAGTCTGCTCTTTGTTGGAGTGCTTTACGGCGATGATGCTGCAACTTGGAGATGGCTTCGGACTTTGGGGAAAAGGGCTGAAAAAAAAGAGGGGGCTGGCTGGTGCATGAAAACAAAAAGAGTAAGACAAAGAATACGTACCATGAATTCCCCAGCGTCTTGTTTCCGTTTTTCTCAGCAAGGCGGTAGTACTTTGCAGACGCGAACTGTTTTCCGAATTGGTTAGCTTCGGGCAGAGAGCCAATCCTCATGTGATGTCCAAAGACTGCGTGGGGAGGTGCTCCGATTCGTCCGTCCGCCTCCCAGCAGCTCGCGTTGATGCCCAACCGACCGACCGGTCGAGAATAGGCAAGGTACCATGCGTCAAAAACTCGGGCTGGGCTCACTGGGCTCGGGCTGCTGCTGCTGCATGCGTGCGGTAGTGGGTTAGGGGATGGATGGATGGGAGATGGGGCCCGGCGAATGGGGACCGCCCACCCAGGCCACAGGAGAGAGACCACGCAAACCGGCATCAAGTTGACACGGCGACTTTGCGGCAGGCACCATGCCATGTTTGCTTTTGCTGACGACAAGGGGCATATGCGGGACGCGAGACCGGAGAAGCACCCGGCGAGACGAAGAGCAAAGCAGATAGACATACGCCATGTGCAGCTGCCGCGTCCTTGCTTTTTTTTTTTTTTTTTTTTTTCGGTTTGTTTGTTTTTCTTTCTTACCTTGTCTTTCTTGCAACCAAATCCTTCCAGGTAGCACCATGCCACCTCGTTCATGGCGTCTAGAAAACAAAAGAGAGAAGACAGCGTGTGAGAAGGAGACACATCTCTCACCAAAACAAAAAGCCGGGGACGCCGGGCGGGCTTCGGGGTTGGGGAAGTCAACAGCCTCGCCGCGGGCCGGGGGAGTCTCGGGGCCGAAGCCGGCTGGTTAGCTAGCCCACATACCTGTGTCGCCAAGATTTGCTGCCGTTTCGTAGTACTTTTGAATACCGAGCTAGTCGTCAGCATCTTTTTGTTCGTGAAGAGAGAGCTAGCAGTACGAGGGGGTTCTGCAAAATAAACAAACAAACAAACAAACAAACAGAACGAGAAGAACACACCTGCTTGGCCGCTACGGCATCCTTGGGGACGCCCCATCCGTGCCGGAAGCAATTGGCCAGCTCAAAGATGGCCAGCACCAGCTCGCCCTTTGCGGCGCCGCCCTTCTTCATGCCCGCCTGCAGCGCCAGCGACTCGACCGTGGCCGCGTTGGCCGCCGCCTTGGAGAGGTAGTCGACCGCTCCGGCCGGGTCGGGCTCGCAGCCCCAGCCGTGTCTGTTTTCGTGTGTATGTTCCTCAGTACCGTACCGGGTGATTATGCTTTCTTCTGCTCAGGAAGGAAGGAGACTCGGTAATTACCGTAGAGCAAGCCCGTACAACACCTGGCTCAGCGGGTTGTTCGCCCCCTCCGGGTCGGCAAGCCGGCCAAACAGCACCGTCGACCTCTCCAGGTCCCCGGTCTCGTGCAGCCGGATGGCCTCCTGGATGTCGTCGTCGACGGCCTTGGTCGACACGACGCTGGCGCTCCTCTTCCTCGCGAGGCCCGCGCCCGCGTCCACGTCCAGCTCGGCCGGGCTGTCGTCGTCATTGCGGCGGCCGGACGACCCGGGCCGGCCGCGCACGCGCTCGTTCTCGCGCGCGAGCAGCGTCGCGCGCTGCTCCCACTGCGCCGCCGCCTCCGCCTCGCCGTCTGCCGCCGCCGGCCCGGCGACCACGATCTCGGGCAGGTCCGGCGGCACGCTCTCGCTCGACGCCGTCGCGTGCCGGCTGCCCAGGTGGTTGTGCAGCTTCTGCGACAGCCGTCGCAGGCCCTTCTCCTTCTTCTCCTCCACCCCCAGCTGGCCCGACGACGACGTGGACGGGTCGCGCTTCGAGGACCCGCCGCCGCCGCCGCCGCCAAAGAAGCTGCGCCGCCCACCGCCTTCGCTGTCCGCCGTCGCCGTCACGGGCCCGCTGGGCGGGTGGATCACCTCGGCGCCGTGCGTGTCGGACCGGATGAACTTGAAGTCGGGCGGCTTCGGCAGGTCCTGCTGCTGATGCTTCTCTTCGTCCGCGTCCTTGTCCTTCTTCTTGAGGAGGTCGCGCAGCCCCATTTTTCTTCCTGGGCTACTTGCTGATTCTTCTTCTCCTCCTATCTTTCGTTTCCAGCCAGCTCGGTTCAAAGCCGGTGGCAGCCGTGGCGGTGGTGGTGATGCGTGCCCCTTTTCACCCTTGTTTGCTTGGCGCGTGTGCTCGTGTAGGCCTAGAACCTCGACTCGGAATAACTACTATTTTCCTTATGATATTGAGCCTGGCCCTGTTTGATGTCGCAGCTCCAACGCCGACTCGATTGGAGGCAAGCAATTGCGGGGTAAAAAGGCCTACGGGTGAAAGCGGACAAGGGACGAGACTAAAGGAACGAGCGGTGTTGGCGGCCTTTGTCCAACGGAGCGACAAAGAAATGCAATGCAAACGGCCGAAGCACGATATGTAAGAATTGTTTGACACGACAAGAGGCAGTCGGGGTCATCCCATCCGTGTCAACTCAAGATTACGTATGGTAGCATTGATGAATTTAAACGGCCCCATCCCTCGCCTTCAGCTGCTGGTTGGTGAGCCGGGGGCGACCTCGTTAGCCGCTGGCACGTCAAGTGGAGGCTGAGTTAAGGCGGTGCACCTGGCGCCAGCCCATCTCACTAAGGCTGGCCTATCGTCATGGAACAGCCGAGACCCCTGCAATTAATTGACTTGCAGACAACAGCCGCGTCACTCATCCATGTCGTGAATCCATCCGGCACACACCATTAAAGCATGCGCATAGATTATTATGTTTCTTTCCAAAGCTTCTTCTAACCCGTCCTTTTTTTTTTTTTTTTTTTTTTTTTCTCTTTCTTTCTTCTTCTCCTTTTGCTACTCTATCAATGTGGTATCGTCCCGTCCCAACGCCAACCGCCTTCTCCGGCAAATCTATGCCAACAAAATGCTTCGAGGCCCAAGGCCCGAGCTGCTAGTCTAGCCATCCTCCAATCCAAGCGACACTCAATCTGGCCGGTGTTCGTCCAGCCCAGAGCCATATTGCTTCCCAACTTGCCCACGTCATGATGGGAGACCGCTTGCCGAACAGGGGCACGGGGAGAGCCAGCATGCGGAACGGACATCATGAGCACGTGAGGGTTGGGAAAACAATAAAGGGTGCGAAGAAATGGGAGAAAGTAGGTGGTTGAGCCACCAGTGAAGCAAACGATGCTCAGAGCTGGATGTACTCCTGGTTGGGATCGAAAACTTCGTCAGAAGCATCATCGTCCCCTAGGAATTCGTCGACAGCGTCCGAGTCGACATCGTTGCTATCAACCGACTCGCCATCCTCGTCGCTTGATATATCCGCCATGTCCACGTCCTTGTCGCCTGCTGCCGCTCCGGCCTTGCGAAGGACGCTTGCCCTCTCCCGATGCGGGAGCTTACAGCCCTTTGTCTTACAGACCCCCGTGTTGCTGAAGTCGGGACATTCGAACACGTGCCGTTCATCACAGTTGGCGCCTTTGCTGCAATATCCGAACATGCCGAAATCCCGGCACACCAAGGCTCCTGGAGTCACTTGCATGTGAGCATACTGACAGTCGGGGTTTGTGCACTTGCCCTTGGCGTAGTGGACGCATGCGGGCGTCCGCTCATCCGTCAGCTCGTGAGAAAGGTCGCACGAGTCCCCGCTGATGCAGTTGCCTGTGACGAGAAAGTCTCTGCATATGGCGACTTTGGCTGGGTCGTGTATGTAGCGGCAGCGAGGGCCGTTTGTGCATGAACCTAAAAGAAACGACAAGAAAGGAGGAGAAACGAAGAGGAAGGACAGCTGTGGTTAGTTGCTTGACCCATCATAAGAGCGGCTGCGCGTACACTCGATGCGCTCGCTCGAGGCAAGACGTGAGTCGCTGCAAGAGAAAGGCACCGAGGTGGTTCGTCCGCTGCTTTCGCCAAGAGGGGGATAAAAGCAGGAAAACGGGGGATGGAGAAGAAAGATACCAGTCATGGAGAACATCCTGCACGGCGTGTCCACCTTGCGGACAGTTCCGGATCGCCTATATGGATTCTCGGTAAGCGTTCCGGCAACATGGGACCGAGAGACATACCGCTGGGCTTTGACGAGGCCATGTCTGTACAGATTGCCGTTACGACTGCGGTAGAACTTGACTCCGCCCACGGTGGCCATCTTGGGAGTGGCCTTGGGCGCGTTGTTGTCTATACAAGCACCCATGTTAGTATCGTCGTATCGAGGCGACATGACAACAGGGAAACACGTGCCGATGATCTTGACGAGCTTGCTCCCGTTCTTGGCGACGTTGAACCGGATCCCGTCCACAACGACCTCGTACTGGGCGGACGGGCGCGTGTTAGCATAGCCTACGGGGGTAACGGGCGTCACACCCCCGCGGAGGTGGGCCAGCAGCTTAGAGCGCTCGCGGTCGTCTGCGACCTGTTCCTTCTGTCGCGTCGACTCGGCCATGGCCTTGGACCGGGCCTGGGCCTCCTTCTCGTACACGGCGGGGTTGATCAGCTGCAGGTGTCGATCCTTCCTTGTGACCCATGACGATGAGGATGCGTCCGAGTTGGCGCCCGAGTCGGGATCGGGCCTGGTGTTGCCGCCGGGCTGGGCGGCGCCGTTATGGTTCGCCGTGTTGTTGAGGATCAGGGACCGATGACGATGCGGGGCAGCCTTGGCTCCACGGCCGCCTCGCGCCTGATAGCCCCCGGCGCCGCGACCCCACGAGGAGTACGCGTTGGTTGGGGCTTGCGGCGAGTTAGAGTCACGTTCTAAACGGTCGCATCGCAAAGACGTACAGTGGTAGGGGTGGTAGTGGTGGGCTGGGCTGGTGGCCGCTCCGGTCTGCTGGCTCTTGTGGCGGTTGATCTGGCCTGCCGATGGTGAAGCATTTGGGTCAGCATTTGGACATTGGAGACACTCGCTTTCGAGGCCGATCTGATGCGCATCCTACCGGCAAGCTGGCCGATGCGAGCCAAGATTTCCTGCTCTTCCGCAGATGACATGATGGTATCTCAACGCGCTCAGACCGAGGAGGGGCAAAGAAATGAAACGCGATACTCGATTCAATAAGACGCGAGACCGGCGGATAGAATCGGGGTTGACGGGCGGTAAAAAAAAAAATGATGCGATAAACTACGTGGACTGAGAAGGGCGACAGAGGGAGGTGAATTGTCGGGTTGTCGAGGCTGAGAAATGGAAGACTGGAAGGCTGTGCTGTCGTCAAGCTGTCAGCAGAGAAGCCGCGGCGGGAAAAGTGGCGAATCCGGCCACGACTTTCCTGCCGCCAAGTCGAATTACGTAATCCCACACCCTAGTCTCAATCTATGGCAGCCTGCCGGATTCGGTCAACTGGAGCAAGCCGCGGCGCATTTCGTCACATCAAGCTGATTGATTGCTCTTGCATTCCACCCAATCCGCCGGCGCGCCCATCCTCTACTCCAACAGGTCCTAACAGAAAACAAACAACGTCAACCAAACAGAATTTTTCTGCATTGACCGACGCACCGCCACATCAACCGAGCAACCGCCGCTTGGTGGCGCGCTGTGAGCACCCGGGGTCGCCAAAATGTCCGACATCAAGATCAAGCCCGAGCGCGACGACGATGAGGAGCCCTTCATCGAGGGCGACGAGGCTGCCGAGGATGACCCGCTCGACGAGGCGGGCGGCGACCTCGAGTTCTACGACAAGATGGCCGACGATCCAAAATACGACAATATGTACCTGGCGCGCGTGCCCAACTACGTCTGGGAGGCATGGGACAAGCTCCCCGACGACGCCGAGATCGAGGTCGGGCGCATCCGCCAGTGGTACGAGGTCGACCCCAAGACGGGCCAGCCGAACCCGCGCCTGCGCATGCTGCTGCACAACAATCTGGCACAGCACCAGCTCGTCCCCAAGGAGTACGATCTCAAGGTTACCGAGATGCGCGTCAACAACACATTCCTCTTCTCCGAGGAGGACCTGCCGCACTACAAGGAGAGGAACCGCGCGCGCGCCGAGGCCGCCGCCGCCGGCGTGCCCTCCAAGCTGCTGCGCCAACCCAGGCCCGACAAGCCCGCCGAGAAGCCAAAGTTCCCCGGCGGCCGCCGTCGGGGACCGCGGCGCGAGTTTTACCGCAAGGCCATCCCTAAGAAGACCAAAATTGCCGGCCGCGTCCGCCATGAGCTCAACTGCATACCCGTCGACAACCCCGAGACGGATCACATGCTCGCCCTGAGGGCCATCGAGGCCTCCAAGCCCACGGCCGTCGTCACCTTCATTGACGAGACCAACATCTCGCTCAACTCTCTCGAGCGCGGTGGCCTCGCCGCCCAGAACAGGCTGCAGAACTTTATTGTATGTGTGCTCGCGCTCTCCTTGGTGCCCGCCCTGCTTGCGCCAAATACTGACCCAGTCTCGTTTCTCGCGCGCACAGCCTGCCGCCGCTCAGGCTCCTCCGCCGACCAAGGCCAAGAGGGTGGACATGAAGACGACGCGCATGGCCGAGAACGAGCTGCTGGATCGCATCTTCAAGCTGTTCGCCATCTATCAGTACTACAGCATGAAGACGCTCCGCCACGAGCTGAGGCAGCCCGAGGCGTACCTCAGGCAGACGCTGGAGAAGGTTGCCGAGCTGCACAAGACGGGCAGATTTGCCAACCTTTGGTCCCTGACAAAGGACGTCGTCCGCTCCAACAACATCTCGGCGCAGGAGGGAGACGGCGCCATTGCACCTGTGGCGGAGAACGCCGACGACGACGACGACGAAGGCGACATCAAGATGGAAGACGTCCTCTGAGTCCGTTTTGGTATTTTTCTTCTTCTTCATTGTTGTTTCTTGTCGTTATGCGGCTACCACAACTAGGCGTTTCGGTTTTCATTGGTCTGGGAGGCCCATCCGTGCACCAAATACTGCTTATTTCTGTCTAGCTTCTACCAGCTTCCCCCACCGGCATCAATGGCTCCGACAAGTTGGGAAGAAGACGATACCCCTTGAGTTTACACACGCGGCCAGCCTGCTGCCGTCATGTCTGGACGGGCGCAGGGCCCGGTTCCATGGCAGCTGGACACGGCAGTCCTAGAGGTTGGCTCGGGCATTTTTGATAAAACATAAAGGCAGATGGCACAGAATTACCCGGTCCGTGTGTTTGCATATAGTGAGTTGCACCGATGTGGGGCTCTGTCCACGGGATATGATTGATGATTCAGAAAGCAATCGGCTCTTTGACCCTTTGACGCAAACCGCCGAGCCGCCCGACGTGACTGACGTATGCGAGGTTTTGGCAAGCGAGGTCTTGGACTTGCTGTTGCGTCAAAAACCAACCTCGAATTTGTCTCAAACCCTACAGTCAAGACAAGTCCACGCACGCCACGGTGCAAAACACCGGCGGAAGTCCGAAGAACCGACCCCGCCGAAACGCGAAATGGACATCGTGCTCGACTTTGACGGCACCATCACGACCAAAGACACCATCAGCTGTCTGGGCGCCTTTGCCGTCTCCCGCCAGCAGCAGCAGCAGCAGCAGCAGCAGCAGCAGGAGCAAAGCACCAGCAGCCAAGCCACCTGGGACTGGATCGTGTCGTCGTACGTGGCGGACCACAAGCGGCACACGGCCGCCTTTGTGCCCGCCGAGGCGGACCGGCGCACGGTGGCAGCCGAGCGCGCGTTTTTGGCCAGCCTGCGCGCCGTCGACGGCGCCTCGCTGTCACGCGTCGGCCGCTCGCGCCTGTTTGCCGGCTGCACGGATGCCCACCTGTTCGAGGCGGGGCGGGACGCCGTCCGGACGGGCAAGACGGCCCTGCGCCCCGGGTTCGGACGGTTCATCGTCGCGTTGGCGGCGGCCGGATCGGTGTCGCTGTCGGTGCTCTCGGTCAACTGGTCTGCGGCTTTCATCAGGGGCGCCGTGTCCCTGTGCGGTAGTGATGACGAAGCGGGTGGCAGCGGTGGCGCCGACGGAACGGCGGCAGCAGCAGCAGCAGCAGCCATCTCAGACCTCCACGTTATTAGTAACGACATCACGGCCGACGGTTCCGTCAGCGGGCCGGCGGGGTGGAGCCGGGAGATTGACGATGGCGATGATGGTGGGGATGATGCTGAGGAGAACAGGGCAACAACGGATGCCTGCCCGCCGGCCCTCACGACGTCGGCGGACAAGCTGAAAGCGTTCCTGGAAAGGCGCGGCAGCAGCGGGACGCGAACGACCGTCTACTTTGGAGACTCCATCACGGACCTCGAGTGCCTCCTTGCCGCGTCGGCCGGCGTCGTCATGGCGGATCAGGGGGGCAGCGCGCTGCTCAGCTGCCTGTCCAGGCTCGGTTTCGACGTGCCCCACGTCTCCGAGGGGGCGGCGGCCGGCCGGCGGCTAGTGTGGGCCCGCGACTTTTGCGAGGTCATGGACAGCGGGCACCTGGACAGGCTCAGGACGGAGACGGCATCGGGGGCAAAGTGTGTCTTTGGAGAGGTAGGGAGTGAGTGAGTGTCGTCCGGTCCAGGGTCTGGGGGGTCGTTAAATCACCTTTACCGTCTTGGGACCGAGACGCGAGGGGGGGCGGGCGAACGAGAAGAGAGACGCCTTGACGACTGATGTTTGCCAGTCTGTCCTCCCGCGGTCGAGGGAGGGAAGGAACTGAGTCTGATGAAAAGTCTCCCGCGCCAAGCCCTGCTCTTGATTGGTGGTTGGCGCGCCTCGTATTCCAGACGCAGCTCAAAAGCGCCAAGGCGGCAGGTGTGCACAAGACTATTGATTGCGAAAAAGCACCCCTACCTGCCTCTCTCTACCCGGCGCAAAACAAACAGCATTTGATGAGGCAAACGCCCGTCGTACGGCTGGAATTGCTTTTTCCCGCAAGCGGCTGAGCAAATGTTTATATGTATTCCTTGGCCTGCGGCACAGCCCATCTCCAATTCCGTCCAATAAACATGGACAGCCGCTCTGCTGCCCTCTCTTTTCTTGTTTGTCCTTTGCTTTTGGTGGGCTTATATGCATCTGCATCCCTATCGAGATTTCACCGGGAATTTTCAGCTCGTTAATTTCCGTCTCACGCAGGTAGCCTTGCTGTGTGTGGCCCAGGTCGCACTTCCGTTTGCTTTTTTTTTTTTTCCTTCTCTTTTCCTATCCCTCCTGCACTCCTTGCATCTACTGCGTCATCCCATCTTAATCATTTCACTTCCTTTTGCCCTGTAACAGATCCGGGCTTGCTCGGTCAGACGAGGGAGCGCTCCGAGGTACCGGAAACTTTACCAGCCCTACCCTGACGCTTCTGGGCCGCTCCCGGCCCCTGTCGATGCGCACGCGACGAGGCGTCGAGTTTCCGTCTTGGCATCTGATCTGTCACTTTTCTTGCTTTTTTTTTTATACTTTTTTCTCCTCCCTTCTTCTGTTTGCTTTCCCACACCCCGAAACAAAGAACGTCATATCATAATCCATGGTGTTTATTTATCATCATTACTTTTCTTAGCCGGTCTCGCCGATCTGCGAACCCGAGCCCCCTCCCCTGCAGGCGGCCAACACATCAGACTAGCAGCCATGTAATCATGCGGCTGCTGTGTGCAATGGACCTCTTGTCTTATTCCGCACTGCCGCCACTCTCTTCGTCCTACAAATCTTGCAGTTTCCCGTTCAGCGTGTTTGCATCTCCACATCCGACCAAGCCCTCACAAGACACCTGGGATGACCAGGTCAAGAAAAGGCCATCGACAGGTGATCAGATAGTCGAGAGACAGCCACCATCTACACACCGAAAAGCCAGAGGGTAGCCAAAACGAGATCTCCCAGGAAATATAGAGCACGAAGAAAACCAATACAGACATGTGCTGGCACAGGAGGGTCATATTTGGAGACTGCAACCACGGCTACTGGGGCGCCGAGACGGCCCAGTGCCCAGCTGCAATCTCTTTCCCTTCGTCCCCATCCTCATGCGCCTCATCCACCAGCAGCAGAACCACATCCTCGCTCTGCACCCAGCGCTGGTCCCACGCGCGCGACGTCGTGCGCGTCTCGGGCGTCTGCCCCCGGTGCGGCGCCGCCCGTGCCCGGACGGACGAGCAGTTCGCGCGCATCCGCGCCCTCCTGGACGACCTGCGTGGCGCCGTCGGGGCGTCCCTGGCGGCGCGGAGCAGCTGCGAGGCCGGCATTGCCGCCGCTTTGCGGCGCGGCGTGCACCATGGCTGCGACGGGGGCAGCGATAATCATGATGAAGATGATGCCCACAGTACCAGCGGCGGCAGCAGCAGCAGCAGCAACAGCGTGTACAGCAGCAGCGAGGGCGGCGAGGAGCATCACCACCACCATCGCCAGCTCATCTTCTACACGCCCCTCTCCTCCGCGGCTCCCTCGCCCAGGGGGGAGCAGCAGTCATATTCCGAGAAGATACGGACAAGGACCGCTTCACCGTCACCGCCGACAGTAGAAGAGGTGAGCGGGACACCAAGACATTTATTTGCCTTGATCCGAGGCGTACACACACATGCTGACTCGAGGCAAAAAAACAGCCACAGCAGCCGCGTGAGGACGAAGAACCAGAGGGCACCGACTGGTACCCCTGCAGCCCGCCGTGGCAGCAGCGCCACTACAGGCCGACGAGCCGCCGCGCGCCCTTCAAGCCGCGCACGCTCCCGGGCTCCCGGCCGCGCGAGGGCGCGGGCCACACCATCCCGCTGCAGCTGAGCCGAAGGCGCCTGGTCCCCGCCGGCCTTGCGTCATTAAGCTGGCCGTCCGACCGCGGGCACGAGATTAGAGCCGGACACCATACATGCCCTACGTAGGTACCGTACCTACCTATATGGCTGGGTACAAACCACACCACCTACCTACCTCCATAGAGGCCTGGATACGCACCCGCAACCCTCATTCACGGTCTATACCCTGTCGGATTTCTTCTCCCATGGTGCCTGCCTAGGTGTCTACCTGCCCATGTATCCAATGGATACGATCCTGCACAAAGCATGGAACCGGGAAGTACCACCTGTACCGTTTCGCCACGACCGGGCAATACAATGACACGCAGAGCTGGCCGGGATAAAAACATGAGCTCAAGCCTGAGGAGAGAGAGAGAGAGAAAGAGAGGGCAGGGACGGACAAGTCGCGCGCTTTGTCCCATTTGTAATGTCTATCTCCAATTTGTAACGTCTATCTACTTATGTACCTATCTACATAATTACTCTATTCCACACCCGCGGAAAACACGGCGGTCCCTGGTTCATCAGGGGCCTCTTTTTTTTTTTTGTCCATCTATCTACCTATCTACCGGTGTTTTGGCATTTCATGTGTGCACCACCAAAACGAAAGAAAAAGATAGAAAGAAAAAAATGAACTCCTTGATACCAGCACAAAAACGTGGCGTGGCATGTGGCTGAAAATCCATATGCTATGTAGGTTGTCCGGCAGATCGTGCTGTCCGTCAGCCCGGGTGCAGGTAGGTGATCCAAGACTTGTACAATTCAGCGGCAATAACAAGATCAACCGTTCGGATAGATAGGTGCTCCGCATTCTCGTCAAAGCACAGCGGCAGACAAACTAACAAACCGTCCCACGGAAAGATGAGCCCTAGTGCAGGATTACCTGGGACATGGACACGAGCAACAACAAAGTGCGGCAAAATATATAAAAACTCCAGACACGCAATGCAGTTAGAGAGCTCCCCGAAAGCATTCGGATTCAGGTAAATGAGACGAAAAAAGAGGAAGACGCGTATCCTCAGCCCTCTCGAGATCTATAAAGTGTAACAAACGTACATCGTCCGAGGGTATGTGTTTTTTTTTTTTTTTTTTTTTTTTTTTTTTTTTTTTTTTTTGTGTCTTCTTATAGGAAGAGATGCAGCTAGGTTGAAAAGAAGTCCTCGGAAGGAAATAGACAGGTTAACATTACCGACATATGTGAGCGGTCGTAATTCGTAGAAGCGAAACAGAACAAGGGCTTTTTTCGAAGATGGGAAAGAGAAAAACCAGCGAGAAAAACAAAGACGAAGGGGGAAAAACAGCAAATGTGGATGAAAAGATTGTCAAATGTGGCCATATCAAGAGACGAATCCCGCAGGGCATATTCCGTATGCCTTTTGCCCCTGCCTGGGTGATCGAAAGGGGGCCTGGCAGCATCCATAGAGCAGGAACTGGGTATCAAATCGAAGAAAATTAAGGTTTGCCATCATCGACCGGTCAAGGTGCCCAATTAACCTCGACAAATGCTCGATCGACGGTCGAAAAGGTATATGACGCTCGAGTCCACTGATAGGAGTCGAGAAATGCCAATGGCGTCTCGGACGAAAAAGCTTCGTTGGCAAAAGATTCGTGTGGGAGAAAAAAAAGGGGGAGAAAAAAGGTGGAGAAAAAAAAACCAACGCCGACCAAGATGTGAGTAAATCCAGACCATAAAACGCCGCGCCCAAAAAGGGGTGGTTAACGCCTGCCAGACGCAAATTTGTATCCGGCTGTCTCTCTCGTAATCGTCATCGTCGTATCATAATGTCGGTGGCCCCGGTCGACCCTGGCGGAGCGTCGACAAAAGTTCTCCGGGGGGAACCCTCTGAATGCCGCTGCCCCTGTCGTACATGGACGTGGGAGCGGGGATGTAGCCCTCGCGCTTCTTCCTAAGACGGTCCAAGAGCAGACCCGCGAGGACGATGAGGAGCATGAGCACGAGAGAGATTCCGAGACCGATCAGGACGATGGCAACCAGAGGGAGACGTCCGGCCTCGCTCGAGGTGAAAAACTGCGACTTCTCCACAAAGATGCGAGAGATGGTGCCCGACGTCCGGTCGCGAGACGACGTCAGGGCGAAGGGCCGGTAGGCAGCACCGTCGAAGGTGGCGGCCGACGCGGTTCCAAAGCCGGGGATACGGATGGACCCGGTGAGCATGAGCACCTGGTTGGGTGCGACAAGGGGCGAGCCGTCATGGTTCGACGTCACCGTGAACATCTGCAGGCTGCGGAGCACGGAGCCGTTGCCCAAGGCAGGGGCCGAGCGCCACTGAGAGCCGTCGTACTTCATCAGATAGATGGCGCCGTTGGCAGTCGAGGTCCCCGACACCCACACCTCGTTGCCATCGCGAGACGCTGGCGTGATGACTTGTGCAGGACCGGGGAGTTGGTCAAATCCAGGGAAGGCCTCCCAGGTCCCTCGGCCGGTGTCGAACCTGGCCAGGCTGGTCTTGATGGTATCATTGAGCGTGATGGAGCCGCCAGTCAGCAGCACCGTGTCGCTAGCCCAGATCATGGTGTGGACCGTTCCGTCCAGGTTAGGGCCAGGCCGGTTCCAAGTCCCTGCCGACGAGCTGTAAAAGCAGACGCCAGGGCAGCCGAGGGATCCGGCCGAGGTGAAAGATCCACCGACATAGACATCACCGCTGTTGGGACGGAGGGCGATGGCATGAACCGTGGTGTTGCCTCCGGAGAGGACGGGCGGCTGGACGTTGAAGTTCTTGTTGGCCAGGTTGTAGGAAACAAGACCGTTGATGCGGGCCCCATTGACAGTGCCGGTGACGTTGCCGCCAGCAAACAGGTTATCTCCTTGGATGGCAACCGCGCTAAAAGTCGAGTTGTCCGAGATCTCGGAGCCAAGGCCCGTGACCGCGTCGTTGTTGGCGCCGTCAATGAGCAAAATATTGCTGATGGAGGAGCCGTTGGTGGCCGTGGCAGTGAAGCGTCCCGCAAGCACCGTGATGTTCCTGCCGCTGTTGGCGGGCGCGTAGAAAGCGCCAGCGTTGACGCCCGAGGACCGAACACTGAGGGGGGTGTCGCGTCTGGCAATCCTGGGCGCTGGCGACGCGGCTGCCCTGGGCTGGATGCGAGCGGGAAATCCACGCAGCGAGGTGCCATCCAAGACGGCAGCTCCATTGGCGCCAAGTGACGAGGACATTACCGAGCCCGAGTACAGGTCTCCGCCGCCAGGAAGATTCAGGATCGACGATGAGAGGTTGCCGTCGATGGACTCGACCGTGCCGTTCAGGTTGTTGAGCCAGTTGCGCTGCGATGGGACCCAGATGGCAAAGCCATTGACAGGGACGGCCGGGTTGCCGTTGAAGGCCCGCAGCTGACCAAATCCGCCGCTGAAGCTGACCACGACTTCTGGGGTTGTGCCTGTGACATTCATAGTCATCAGAACGACGTTGACGACGTTTCCCTCAACCCCGCCACCGAGAGCGCTCCATCTTTTCGTTGCGGTATCCAGCACCGCTACACCGTTGAGGCCGGTGACCGAGTTGTCCTGGGTGGCCGAGAAGCTGCCGCCCACGTAAAGATCGTTCCCGTTGCGAGCCATGGCCCCCACGGCGCCGTTGAGACCACCGTTCAGAGACTGAGTCGACGAGTCGCGGGTGTTGATACCAACAACATTCCTGGCATTGTCACCGTTAAAGTCTCCGCCAATGTAAGTAGTGTCGCCAGCCGATGCAAGCGCGATAACCGTGGCCGAGGGCGCTAAAGAAGCGCCGAGCTTGTGGAAGCCCGAGTTCTGGAACTCGGTCGGGTCGATAGTGGGCGTGGCTGGGTTGTAGTCGAACAGGCCGTTGAGCCCGCCGGTCGAGTTGATCTGCGTGAAGCCAACCCTCTGGGCCACAAAAGTCATGCTGTCAAGAGGCTGGCCGTTGAGCGGAGTCATAACAACAGTGGGGCGGAACGAGCCGCTAGCCTGCATCCGACCGAAGTATATCTGGTCGAACTTGTCAAAGTTGTTTGTCTGGAAAAGCTGCACGGACTGGGAGAAGCCAGGCCTAGGGTTGATGGTGATGTTGACCTGTCCACGAGTCGCGCAGGTGCCATCCGGGATGCAACCAGGAGTGTACATGTTGACCGAGTAATCGCCTGACTCGCGAATGTCGGGAGTGAAGGTGATGGACGCGGACTGGGAGTTGATTGGGCTAGAGAGCTGAGCAGTCAGGTACTGCGAAAGGCTCAGCTGAGAAGGCGAGATGGAGAAAGGACCAGTGGTGGTGGCCCTCGAGGGGTTCGCGAGACCGGCACAGGTCGGTTCGTTGAACTGATTGACGGCGTAAGTGAAAATATCGTCCTGGAAAAGCTCGATGCCGTCAAGCCCGCCGCCGCTGTCGTAGAACTGCGAGATGTCGATGCGGAACCCGTTCATGCCGATCACGTTCACAAAATGGAAGTCCTGGAATGACACGCTGCTGTTGTTGCTGAGCGGGCACTCACTTGTGCAAGAAGAGTTCCTGCCGGTGGCGGGGTCGATGTAGGTGAAGTTCATTATGCCGTTGATGGGCTGGGCCGTGAAGCGCCATGTCCTGGTGCCGCGACCGTTCTGGCGCGTGTTGCGCAGCCGCAACTTGGTCGGCTGGAAACCGAAGTTAAAGCTCGCCTGCCAAAAGCCCGGGGTGTTGTCGCGGAGCAGCCAGGTGTTCCCCGGGCCGCCAGACCTGCCGGCCTTGCAGATGATATTCTTGGGGTCGCTGAACGACGTGTCCGAAGAAGAAGAGCCCGACGTTATCGTGGCATCCGCAAGGTTGATGACCTGCCCATCGGGCTGGGTCGGGACGCTGTCGTTGCCCAATCCCGTGAACTCGCCTCCAAAGATGATGTGGCCGTTGGCGGCCTTGGTGATGGATTTGACAGGCCCGTTGAAGCCGCCGAATGGCAGGTTCGTCCACTGGTCGTTGACCCAAGCGATGGCGTTGGTCGAGCCGGCACCCCTAAAATTACCGCCGACGTAGATGGTGCTCCGCTCCTGGTCACAGAGTACCGCGCTGACCTGGCCTTGAAGTCCAGCGAGAGGGGTGACGTCCGAAGTGTTTGGGTTGAACAGCGCAATCGCCGACGACTGCTTGGACCCCAGACTCGTGAAGTTTCCACCGAGCACGACGCCCGCCATGCTGCCGCTGCTCAGCATGAACGCACACATGGTGTTGATCGAAGCATCCGTGTTGAGGACGCTCGCCAGCGCGCCATTGGGCGTGCGCGCCAGGAGCGATTCGCTGCCATTTGTGCTGATGGGCGCCTCCGTCTGGCCCTCGAACTGATACAGAGAGACGCCGGAGAAGTCTCCGGCGATTCCAACCCGGCCGAGCTGCGAGAGATCGAGGTTCGCGGACGGGGCGGGCTTGAACGTAACGGCATCGGTCCCGGGTATCGAGGCAAGGCCAGAAATGGCAATAAGAGAAGAAACAGCGTTAGAGAGCGTGGGCCGGGGCGCGCTACGCCGCCGCCGGAGGGGTATTCGCATTTCGAACAAGTCTCGAGGCGGTTTGTGGTGTGCCTCGAAAATCGCCGCCGTGGCTGGCTGCCAATCTTGGATTGTTGTGGGAGACAGCACAGGTCGCGGATCATTTGGGGGGGATCGGACGTCTATGAACGAGCCATGACAGTTTTGACAGCCTTTCAGGAGTTGGACTAGTGTGCGACCCAAAATCAAAAGGGCAATCAAAGGAACGAGGTACGAGCGCAGCGCAAAGTCGCTAGGCTCGTGTGATGAGGTACGTTGTCGGACCTAGGCAGATTGGCCTGGTTGCGTTGTGCGTCGCCGGTCGGTGTGAGCGCGAGCCAGAAATCTCGGGAGGGGAAAAGGAAAAGTAAAAGAAGAAAAAAAAAAGAAAAAAAAAAAACAGCAGCTGCGTCGGTCGGAGTCGTGATCGCGTTCCAAGGAATTCGAACCGGAACGAGGGCGTGTTGACAGAGTCGTCGAGAGGGCTGCGTGGGCGCGGTCGCCAGTTCGCAACAAGGACGGTGAAACCGGAGTAAGTAGAGGCGAAAGTCGGACTCGATTGGACTGGAATGGGAGATTGTTGACGTTGTCTACTTTGTCTAGCCGTTGTGGCTCGCGCCCAGGCCAAAGCTTGAGAATTTGGGCCAGGAACGAGAAACCTTACAACATGGAAAGCTCTGCAGGGCGGGTGGGTGGCGCTAATGTGGGAGTGATTTGATTTGAGGTTGGGCGGGCCAGAGCTCTGGATGGGCTCTCTCGGATTGGTAGGCCCAGGCGTTATTTTACCAAAACCGGGTCCCAAGAGATATCCTTCAAAGTGGTGCCCAAATGCGGTGGACCGGGCGGGTCCCTTCGCAAGCCCGAGGGCTGGTTCAAATTTCCGTTTCGCACGCAATCACGATGCACAAAGAGATCGCTGGCGGGCGGCTCGGTCGAACTCTTCTTGGATACCAGGTTGCAGCCTGCCGAGAGCAATCGGCGAGCCTTCGTTTGCGGGGCACACAAACGAGCGGATGTTTGGTCGCGGCGACGGGCGCTTCCAATTGGGTGAATCTCGAGTTGTCTCAGAGAGGCCGGGAAATTGGCCTGGTCTGTTTTGTCGTAGATTGGTGTGTGGGACAGCAACGCAATGGAGGACGACAGCCAGCGCCTGTCTGCCGTGTGCGACGGTGTTTGTCTGGGTTTGCACAACCGAAGGGGCGGAGGGGCGGGAGGCGAAGATGTCTCCGAGTTACTCTCTGCCAAGGTAGCAGATTTGTGTCTGCTTGTTCTCGACGTGGCGCGTCGGGATGCTGCTGTTACACCGGGTGGTGACAATGTGGCCAGGCAGGAGGTTACGCTAAGGTTGCTTTCTGATGGACCCCTGACGCTGTGTCCAAGAATCCTTCGCGCCGCATCAACATTAGTCGACGCAGGCAAGAGGACAAGCCATCTCCAGTGTGCTTGCGTGGGAGCATTCAAGTCCAACGTGGAGGAGTTCGAAGCGTGCCGAGGTCAGATCAGGGGTCGGATCCTTACCTGGACAGGAGAGAAGGGATGGCAGAACTCGGGGTGCGTGCGGTTGGTGTCAACGTAAACGAAAGGAACGCCACAATCACTCATCCACGAATCCCCTCAAGCTGCGATAAAAAAAAAAAAAAAAAAAAAAACGAGCGGCTCAGTACCAAGTACTGGAAAAACAGTTTTAGGGTTCTGAATCTTACCTCGACCCTTTTTTGTCGTAGGGATCCGGAAAAAGAGGGAGGCGGTAAAAAGACGGGCCACCACCGGCCACACCCGAGTCAAAAAGATGGTCTCCAGGACCTGAGCTCCCAGCAACGCGGCCCGCTTTGGGTTTAGCAGCAGGGGGCTGCCATGCTGGAGTCAGGGGTGCAGCAGAGCCCAGGATGAAAAACTGGGGTTCGATGTCACCACCCGTCACTCTAAGTAGCTGTCCCCGTCAGGGAAAGGGGTTTCGTGGTGGAGGGCAGCTTTTTACAAGCCACGCCATTTTTGGATCGATGCCGGCGCGGGAACCGGATCTGAGTGGCTGGCCGCTTGTCACGTCGCCTCTGGGCTTCATCTCGCAGGACAGGCCACCCAACGTCCACAACGGCCAGTCCGGCGAAAGCACGCAACTTGTTTTTACAAGGTTAGGCCTTATAACGACCGCGCGTATTCAATTGCCGCATGGCGCGCATATATTTTCTTGCTAGGTATCTAGGCCTCTGCTAGCCTAGCTATGCAGCCTTGTCCGAAATTCGCGTGGGCCGGGGCCACGTCGCTTGTCATTTCGATTATCTCGCACGCCTGACTTCGCCTCGCCCCTCCTCTTCCCCTCGCTGTTTTGCCTGCCTTGCCCCGGGAGACAGAAGGCAGTACAATAAAAAGGGAACTCTCCCCATTGCGTTGCACCTCCTTTTTTTTTTTTTTTTTTTTTTTTTTTTTTTTTTTCCTTTCCTTATAAACCAGTCACGCGGGGGCTTCGGATTCGCCTCCTGACTGTTTTGAAACGGCTGTGGCCAGTCCAGGCGCCCGGAGCCGCAGCATCCATGGCTCGGCCAGGGGCCCCCCAACCGTCGATCGAGCAGATACCATGCCACCCGTGAAGCACATGACGACATGGAAGGCGGCGACAGCCCCGGAACCTGCCTATGGCGCATCAGCCAATCGGTGATCTGTCCGCCTCCTTGTTTCGTGCTGGGCACACCATTCGGGGAACTCGCCAACGTTGATCAACTCTTGCTTCCATATATTTATTATATATCTATGCCTGCCATTCCTGGGTAGGAGGACGGAAACGTGATCCAGTTCTGGGTTTTTGCTCACGCTCGTTTTTTACATTGCTGTCGCCTACGACTTGCGCCACCCGTCAGGATGATGCGGACTAGTTTGGCCGTCGACCAAAAGCAGAACTCTCTGTCCAGCCAAAATGCATCATAACACGGGAAAGATCGGTGATCCATCGGCCTGTCATGTACAACCTACAGTGGGAAGACAAACTATCGCTTCGATTTGTTTCTTACCCCGCGAGGCTTCCGTTAGGGGCAGGCTTTGCGAATGAATCAAGGTTAAAAGAGTGGGAGATAAAATATTGATAAAAGATACACAATCCCCTGCCTATTTTTCTCTATATACTGGATTTTTTGTAGGAATTGAACCAGGATTGATTGTGAAGTGGTGCGTTGAAATAGCGCGTGGAAAATTGAAAAGTGAGCGGTACCTACTTTTGTCCGTCGGTTATAAATACCTACTTCCCGCTGATCCCTTGTGAGTTCGCACCGGCATGCATCCGTGTCGGGAAAATCAAGCAGATGCCCCGGACGCATGTCGGCAGACGCTGCCGTAGATGGGTGGATTGTGGGGTATAAAGACCATTATTATGGCGTTATACTATCCCCTCGAGTGCCGTTAGGTGCCCGACCCGCCGGTCCCTGCTTTCAGCCAACCAGATATTCTCATCAGGGATAAATTCTGGAGACTTATTCCAATCGCGTCGCCGGGTACCTAACGGCACTCAAGGAGATGCATTCATGGCGCAGCCATTGGAGGTACGGTACGCACATAAGAGACCACCAGGCTATACTAGCGGAGCCACGTGATAGACGACCGGCCAGAGACATTTTCAAGACACAGCCAAAAGGCAATCGTAACTGACTGGAGCCGACATTTGCGGCTCTTCTCTGCCCCCATTGCTCGGGTTGTGATGTCCCGTTCTCTCCAAACACGACATGATCCCTCCCCTTCTCTCTCACCTCTTGGTGGTCTCCTTCTCGGCCAGCGCATATCGGTTCTTGTATTCGCGCGGGGTCTCAACAACCGAGCCCTTCTTGCCAGACCACATGCCCAGACGTTTCTGCTTCGCCAGGGCCTCGGCGGCCCGGTACTTGACCTCGAGCCCGCCGAATTCGACCCCGGTCTTGGCCTCGTATGTCGTGGCCAGGCCGCGCTTGAGCATCTCGTAACCTACGTCGCGCCGGACCACAAGCCACTGCCGGACAAAGACCGTCGCCACCACCCGCTCGTATTGGTCCCGCCGGTAGATGCGCGCGCGCACATTGCGGCCCTGGAGGTAGGACCGCAGGAACGCGAGAGCCTCGCCGCTGAAGGGCTGGCCCGGTCGCCCAAAGTGCGCGCCCTCGGGCGCGTCAATGCCGGCTATGCGAATTGGTATCTGGTTTTCATGGGCAGATTGGTCAGCTTTTGTCGGTACCAACCAGGACCAGCGGCGCTTGGCTGAAGGCTTCCGTCAGTCACATCTGGGATCCATGTGCGGAGCAAGCTCTCACCGTCCTCCCTTTAAGGACCTTGCGATCGGTTGGCACGGACCTCAGCCACCCCCATCCCGCCAAGCGGCCGCCCGGCGTGTGGAACATGTGGAAGTTGTCGCCATCGCCGACGCTGGTGACGCGGCCCAGCAGGCTCCTCTTGTAGAACAGGCCCGGCCGGATGTGGGCGGTGCCGGGGATGCGGCGCAGGTAGGAGCGGTAGAACTGGATGGCACCCACGATGGTGGCCGTCGCTATCAGCGTCGGCACCCACTGGCGCGGCTCCTTGTAGTGTTGCCAGTCGGTCCGGTTCAGCGAGTCGTTCCACGACCGCGCCTCGGCTTTCGGCCTGCGGTTCCAGGTGCGGTCGTCGGGGTCGTCACCGCTCCTCATCGTGTGCTGTCCGGCTCGTGAAAACAAGCCCTCAATGCATCGTCCTCGTCGCGCCGGCCGTGTGACGGTGTGTGGAGCTCCCCGCGTGCGGAGCTAACCTTCAGGGAAAGGTTCCCCATCTAGTGGAGCCGAATCTGGCACGAACTGTCGGCCTGAGGCATAAACCGCTATTGATGATGTAAGCAAGGCTTCCCCCTGGAACGCATCAACAAAATGGCTGCACGACCAATTAAACGACCATCGTCAAAACTGTGGGAAAAAAAAAAAAAAAAGAATCGGCCAGGCCTACTTCTCCTGATCTGGACTGTTCAAGGGCGCCTGTGTCTTTCAGGGCCACTCAGAGACAAATGTGCGTTTAGAAAACGAAGACTAGCGACTCTCATGGCGAAGCAACAGCCGACTTGTCAACTCCCGATCTAGGCTGCACAGAGCTCATTGAGAATAGGAACAACCACAAATGGCGCCGTTATACAAGAGAGGGCACATGGACTGCCAGGGTAGAGGATTGGGTCTATGATTTTGTCAAGAGGTGCGTGCCAGAACGAACATCCCTGACATAAGCAAGGCCAATGAGGTTGGTCAGCCCTGGTGTATCCGCCACCTTTGCAGCATCCCTGCTAAGGCGCGGGGCTCTCCGATGCCCACGGATAAACGGCTGTCGGGTGATCGGAGCTACAGATAGCGGAGTATTTAACTGTCCGAACCCAGCTTGCCAGGCATATTTCCACCTGGCTCCATCTCTGGGACCAAACCAACGGGTCGGCTGCGTGGCCACTTCTCTGCATGGGGAAGTCGGCACGGGATCAAATGTCACCATCATGCAGATTGCGCGAAGCAGTACAACGGGCAGATGGTGCAATGGCATCTGCCGCACCCGACCGGTTACAAAGTCGCGCCCCCCTCAATGGACCACACAGGCCTGGGGAAGCCTTAATCGGGTTACCTGGCAGCTTCTAATATTTATCGCTGGTATATAAAAGCTAGATAGTGCTGCCATCTCCACGACAATTCGCAGTAATAGGTAGGTATGCCGTCCCTTCAATTCGGCAAATTTTGGTGGTGATGGTTGCGAAATGGCTGCTCGGCACACCTTGGCGATGTGGAGGTGAAAATTAGAATGATGGTCTCTCCGGAAAAAAAAAAAAAAAAAAAAAAAAAAACACCCCAGCCACCAGAACCCAATTTAGATAGGCGAATGCTTGATGGGTACAAGCTCGCCAGCGAGGTATATCCACCTCTGGACCCGCATCGTCCAGACTGCCGGCTACTATCCCGACCAGCACTTCTTCAGACACCGAATCTAACAACTTCTGGAATGTTGGCCGCTGTTGAGCAGGATGGCTGTAAGCGAGGGAAGAAGAAAAGAAGCGAAAAGAACTGCGGCTGAATCGCTAGCCTTCCGAATAGCAATTACGGGAAGTGGCAGTTCCAGACCTCTTGGCCACAGACGCCACAAAATCCTCACAGACAGGGAGTCAAAGCGTAATCCAGGTAAGTGATAGGTAGGCAGGGGAAAAGCGGGAGGGGGTGGGTCTAACAGGGGGCCATGCAAATGTACGCGAGGAGAGGGATTCCAATGAGCCGCAAGAAAGCCGGAAACGACTCACCAAAGCTGCTGCAACGGGAAAAATTGGCAATGACGCTTGACGACAGAAGGAACCGTCTTGCGAAGAAAGCACATCATGCTGGAGGCACAGATATGCCGGATAATGTAGGGCTCAGCATATGGTGGGAGACACGCGGGTGCCGGCGCAAGCCGTGCATGTCGTCACTTGCCCCCCTCATGTGTGCGGCGGCCCGCCAAGGCCAACCAACTTGGAGGCTGATCGACAAGGGTCCGGGCAGGCTAGGTAGGTAGGTGGGCCCTGCTGGGACGCTAGCCCAAAAAAAAAAAAAAAAAAAGGCACGATGATCTCCCATGTAAAGCAATGAGTGACTGACTTGCCCGCCAACCAACGGTCAGTCGGTCAGCAGGGGCGGCCACGGTGTCGCTGCTGAGCGAGCTTTTTTTTTTTTTTTTTTTTTTTTTTCCCCTCTTTCGGGCTGCCCATCTTGATGTGTTTATTTCTCGATCACAACGTGCCGCTGGAGGATATACCAAAATTCAGGGGGTTGCCCGTGTTGACGACAGGAGAAACGTTTGGCTGCTGTTTTTTGTTTTTTTGTTTTTTTCTTTTTTTTTTTCTTTCTTTCTTTCTTTCTTTCTTTCTTTCTTTCTTTCTTTCTTTCTTTCTTTCTTTCTTTCTTTCTTTCTTTCTTTCTTCCTCCAGCAATTTAGGAAACAAACGGCCGCCTCAACACTCCCAGGAATCAATCAGCCGGTGTCGGCCCCTGGTGCGTAATCTCAATAGGCCAAATGGGGATGAAGGAAAAGCGTACAAGTTTCAAAACCCGATTGGGGCGTAAACACCCCTTGCCTTTGACCTTTGCGGCCAGGTAGGCATTCCTTTTCTGGCAGATAGGCCCGGGGGCTGTCCAGCTGGTTGACAGAGCGTATTATTTGCCACGGTCGGGAGGGGTCTGATCGGCAGAGGGGCCATCTCCCCCTCCCCATCCCGCACCCCTCCGCCGTCTTCAGCCCTTTCTGGCGATTTGCCCGCCCGCCCGCGGGCTGCTGATGGCCGGACCGTTTCATCCTCGCCCACGGGGAGGTAGATTCCTGGATTGGCTTCGTGTCTGCTCCGGCGCGGGCATCACACTCTCTGCCCGTTTGATACCATTTTGCAGCTGGATTCTTTGTCCATGTTGGCCACAAGTGTCCCGCCGCCGACCCGTCAGGGAGATTGCGGGAAATCAGGGAAACGTCGGCCCTGCGGGGGATCACCCCTGCCTGCCCGCGTCTCCTATGCGATATATGACAGAACGAGCGGGTGCCGGCATATGCGTAGAGGCCTGGCCATGTCAGTCAGGTCTGCTGGGCCGCGGCGGAAACACACACGCCGGCGACCTCACCTGATCTCCCCCTTCTCTCCACCACAGCTTACTGCTGCGGTCTCTACGTTTAGTTCACATCTGGCCAGCTTTGTTTGCCCTGCATCCAGCTGTCCTTTCCACCGATGGTGTTTGTGGGGGGGGAGGCGGCCGCAGAACGCCACGTCGCCCTGGAGAACAACCACATTTGCTTAGCACTCGCGGCCCTGTGCGCCCGTCAGGCGGGCTGGCAGACAAGCAGGCAGGCAGGCAGCTCGGGCGCGCCGTCGCTCGTCTTTTGCCATGTATTTTGACTGGTCATATCGGCGTGTCATCGCCGTGTTGCTTTTTTTCTTCGCAAGCCCCATTTTCTTCTCAGGAGGCTTGCTGGCTGGCTGGGCAAGCTGGCTATTGCGCTTGGCAATTTTGTGAACAAAGGAAACACGCACACCGCCTACCTCTAGTTCTTTCTACGTGCCATCCATTGGCTGATGTGGTGGACCGAGCTCGTTTGTCTTGACGAAATGGCAGCAGGAGCCCAGTTCAGGCGAGTTCGCCTTTTCCTTATAAGCACCTGGCACCCCATCCTCTGTCCATCCTCAGCCCTCTTCTTTTTCCAACAGCAATCGCATCACCATTTCCCCATCCATCCACAGTCATCTTACTCTATCAGCAATAGCCACCACACCGTCATCCGTCCAACCCCGGCCATCCGCACTTGTCAAGAACGGCTACTACACCTTCATCCGCCTAACCTCAGCCCTCTAGCCTCACCATGGAGCAGGCCCAGGGTAACGCCAACCCAGCAGTCACGGGAGACCCACCCCCACCAGGCGCTGAGCGGGCCTGTGCCAACAGCGCCTGCGCGATGGTCGAAATGGGGTCTGCGCTCATCTGCGGCAGATGTTCAGGCATGACGGAGAACGGCGTGGTACACTTTGCCAGCGAGATCTCGAACGAAGTCACCGCAGTCCGGGCTGTCACCACCTTGGATCTGGCCGATATCATGCAAATGATTGACAACCCTCGGAACGACAACCTCATCCCTTTCGACTTGCACTGGGCCGTCATGGAACTCAGAGACAAGCTCAAGGAAGTGTCTAAGAACGTCAGAAACCTTTTAAAGCTAGCCGACAACGATCTCGCAATCACACATATCAGCGATTTGGTGGTCCCGAGGGCGCGGACGACACCCGCCCCGTCGAATCCGGCTTAGAACCCCCCGCAGAAACCCCTGAGCCGTAGGGACGGCACTCGACACGCGGAACGTCGGGGCTGCGCCCCTCCCAAAAGCCGACGGATCGAGCACTTCGGCTTCCCCTTCGGCGGCCTAATCGTCATCTGCGCTTGGACGGCGACAAGAGAGGTTGGGGGATGGAGATACCGAGGGTCCCTTGCATGCTGGTTTAGGGCTGGGGATAAAGAGTTTGCAAATTTGAAGGGAGGGGGTCTTCATCGCTCACTTATGATTCTATATATTGGTCCACCACATTTCAGATTGTTTACCAAATAACACTCTAATGCAACCCTTCCCATGATTCGGCGCATCCACCGCTTCACCTCGTAGATTGTACACTCCGTAGAGGCAACGAAACCCGGCCGCTTGCCAGTCGTTCACCGCGGCGAAACCTTATTGTCTCTACCACCATGGTGCACCGTGACCAAAGTACTTCGTACCGTCTCCAGTGTCTTTCAAGCACCGGATCCGACCCCTCCACTCGATCAAGTCCAATTGATCGTCAAGCTCCCTCACTGCGACACCGTCCAGGACTCTGAGAGCCCAATCACGTGCCGGAAGACTATCCAAGGGGTTCACCAACCCGGTCGCTTCCCAGTCGAGAACGGCGACGACCTTGTTGTCCTTGTCAACCAATACGTTGGCCTCACACATATCTCCGTGGTCAAGGTTGAGGTAATGAGGCCTACGATCGTAGTCACGGTTTATCTCGTTACCGTCGAGGCCACGAGGCAGGCCGGGCTCTTTCTCCCTGCCGTGCCCGTGGGCCGCCCGCGGCAGCGTGAGATGGTAGACCGTTATCAGCCTGAGATGGAATCCATTCAAGGTCGCAACCGCGGCCGCTTTTTGCGCGGTGGTCATGGATTGCCTTTGCTGCTCAAGGGTTTGGCCGTGAATGTAGCGCAGAAACAGAAAGTAGCGCCCGTGGGCCTCGTGGTGATGGAGGACTCGGGGAAATTCGACGCCTTCCCAGGTCAAGAATTCTCTTACCCAGTCCGTGTTGAGCCACTTCAGATTGACGTGTTCGCGCGTCGCGTTCGGCCGATCCCACTCGACAATCTTGTCCTTGAGAACGGCCTCGCCGATGCGCAGCACCACCCTCTGGTGGTCGTCGCGCTCGTACATCTTCTCGAACCGCCGCCCGTCGCGCACCGGGCGGGACCAGGGCAGCGGCTGAGGCGCGTCTTGGAGAGTGTAGTAGCCATTGTCGCGCTCGCCGCCGGGCCACGACGTCACGCCGCCCGCCGCCGCCGGAGGGGACTCGGCGAGGGGGTGGTGGGTGAGGAGGAGGCACCCGCCAATGATCCACTGCGTGGGCGTCTCGACGACCTCGGTGCGGTACCGCAAAACCTCGCGGATGCAGTCCCCGACTGGAAGCTTCTCGAGGCTCTCGTCCCGAGCAGCGAGGCTTGCTGGGAAGATGGGTGTAGGGTACACCTCCTCCAGCTCGGCCGCGGTAGGCGCCGACCTCATGTCGGCCTGCTGGGCCGTCACGGGCGCGGAGCTCATGTCGATTTGCTGGGACATCGCGGACGCAGATGCTGATGCCGATTGCGGTGTTGTGGTGTAGAGTCTTTCCGAGCAGCCTGTCGTTGGGGCTCAGGGGGGGAAGAGGATGAGAAGGGCGAGTGGTGGGAAACCCTTTAGAGGAATTGCTTGGAGAGCACAAAAGTTTGTCGGTTTAGATAGAAGTTTGTCAGTTGAGTTGTTGATGAAAGCCAGGATAAGGATAGAGTGAGGAAACCTCTTCCAAGGTTCTGTGGGTGCTCTATTTATACCCCTCTGTCGGCACAGTCTCGAGCCATCTATTACATACCCGCCCTACCTCGCCCCCTTCTCCTTTGTCCACCATGTACCTTCGCCCCCCCGGGTTTGTCGATCCCTTTGACAGGTCTGCCGACGCTGTGGTGTCAGTCAGCACGCCTCCTGGATTGCGATCAAGGGCAATCCTGACAAAGGCATCCATGGACACATGGCCACCGTCACCTTCAGGTCCTAAATCGGGCTCTGGTGACGCTTTCATCCCCTTTCGAGGCGCTTGGTGGACTCGCGACTGGAACAAGGCTGCTGCATTGTACTCCAGGCTCACGGCACTCTCATCCCGCCGGCGCAACTACCGAGGCAGCCCGAGGTAGCCCGAGGTAGCTCAAAGGGCCCTCAACCGCGATAAAGGCGAAATAGAAAACTCGGGCATTGTCCCCTAATTCCAGCGCCTGTAAGGCTTTGTCCCCTGGGTCACCCGGCAAGAGGGCATTGAACCAAGGCCGCTTTGTCCTTCCTCACAACTACCAAGGCGGGCCAAATAGCTCAAAGACCAGCACCCAGTGTCGCTTGTGATAAAAGCGACGCAGAAAATCGGGTGTTTGGGAGAGTGCCACTATGGCCCGAAACGGACCAGCCCCCATTCTTGTCAAAGAAAATCCACGCGGACATCAACCTGGTTTTGGGCTTTTGGCGCCTGCCTTTTTCTTCTTTGGCTCTGCGCATGCCATGCGTACTCTTTCGCGCTCTGAGTATCCTTCAACCATTGCCGATACGAAGAATGCTGGGAAAGTCGGGTCTCTGTCCAGGAGAGAGCCAGCATCTCCGGGCTGCAGGTGAGTCTTCCCCGCCCCATAGGATATGGGGAAAAAAATGCCGAATACTGCTTTTCGGCAAAAGAGCGTATCTTCTTCCTTTCGTCTTGTGCCGGAGACAGAAATACCGTCAGCCCTGAAAAGAGATTTTTCAAGGAACTATTTTGCAAACTGGTCACTAATTAAAGGACATTTTTTCTTGGGATAATTACACACGAACCCATTGACGATTGCTCAGCTGCATAGGCTATAACGAGCATTTGCATGTCTAAATACAGTAAGGATAAAAACCGTACTTCTGGTATGATAATCGCTTATAATGCGGGGTAAAAAGACCCTGTCGAACTATATGCCCAACAGTGACAGCAGGATGGGAAAGAAGTAACGAGATAAAGGCAATAGCAAGGAGTCCAAAGGAAGTATACTGTGGGGGCCTGTTACAAAATAAAGGTGTTTTTTTATTTCTTCCGTCCCAAAATCATAAACCGGTAGTTTCTCGCACTCTTCAGGAGCTGGAACTTTCGTAAACCTGATATAGAATAAATTTTGAACCCGTTATGGCTTTTTTTTTAAAAAAGGTTTTAGGCCTTTGCGTGCTTTTTTTTGGTAAGGCACTTTTTCACGTCCAAAAAATGAAAACCCAATAACCCTTTTAATTCGGAACAGGCATTAACGTGGCCTTTGCCAACCTGAATTCCCACATTCTTTCAGCGAGGTAGACTCCATCATGTTGTGTTTTGAAGCCTCAGTAATTAGCCTGTGGAAGCCAGGTAGATAATTCTTACTACTAAACACTCACAACTCCAGGCTGAGAGTCTACCCAACCCTCATTCGCATCCTCGAACCATTCAGCCAGGTGGGGCGCAGCCAGTACAGAGGCACGGAATAGAGCCTCGGCGTTATGTTTCTGGGAGACCTTGCTGTAATACGGGACAGGTGCTCCAAATCTAGGGTTTGTCGCTTCAGCTTCCGAGCCAACCATGTTGACGGAGAGCCAGAAGGCAGTTTACACTTCTAGCGACAACGCACGACTATAGAGATATCCACATCGTTTCAGGAGTAATTATACACGGCTGGTCAGCCATCTTTATTTCTCCATGTTCGGTATTGAACCCACACTTGCCGACACCATGTCTTGGGTCAACATGTCTGACATGCAGCCCCAGCCCAGGCATTGGTAGCTTCCGTAGGGTGAACACAGGTATCTCCTCGACCCCACACTTGCCACGGGACTCGGCAGGCATATTCGTCCGGTCCCACCAGCCAAGTACCTGCAATACCTCACAAAGTGAAATAAATAAAAAAAATAATAAAAAAAAATAAAAAAAAATAAAAAAAAAAAAAACTCAGTCGAGTTTTTGTAAAGAACTGGCGGAAATTCCGCCTCGATGTGGCATGTCCCCACGTCCCATCATCATCCTAATTACGTCTTTGGAAACGAAGGATTCAGGCGTCTCGCTGCCACGGGTGATTTCAGCGCCGCCCAACCAGTGACCTCAACGGCGACGCAGCGCTGGCGTTGCCAGTCGTGGAGGAATTTGTGGGGCACTTTGACATGTCAAAGAAGCATTCGCAAATAGGGGAAGCTCCTATCCTTCCCCTCCCCAGGCGGCTATGGGGCGTGAAGGGGTGCCGGGATTATCCATCCACACCAAGGGGAGTGGTGGGTGCTCGCGGGGCCTTCTTGGCCGGCACATGGCCCAGGTCATGCTCCATGTTATCTCGGGTGGGAGGGAGTAAGAGAACAAGATCGGACTGTGTGGACGTCCACGGAATCAAACCTGCTTGGAGGTGAAAATCGGGGCAGAGGAAGAACTCGCCTCGCGTGGGATCCTTGTCATCACGGCAAGTGAGAAAAAGGATAGCGTGATAAACTCGAGAAAAAAAAGAGCCAGTCACGCGTTATCCGCCCAGCGGCACACCCACACTGCATTCGAGCCCGGCTGACATTTCCCACCTCTCTCCGTCACCCATGCTACGTACCAGGGCATTCTACACGACGCACACACACGTACACATGCACACACCCTACCCACCCACCCCTTGCCAACTCACCGCTGTGTCCTTGGCGACCTGGTGCTTCTCCCACGGCCCACCGGCCTTCTCCCCTTGTGGTAAGACCGGATTTCGCCGCCACATCCTCGCGTCTACCCAAGACCTAATACGGGACTCGATTCACTGGAAACGGGCAGGCGGGTGGTTAAAAAGAGAGGAGGGAAGGTGGGGAGGGTGGCCCAGTCAGCGAGATGGGGAGGGAGGATGAGCAAAGGAGTCGGGGAACAACCAAGAAAAAAAAGCCAATAGGCCGAACTAACCCCATAATTCGAGCCCTGTCAACAAGCAGAGTTTTTCAAGTGCAGATCACGGCCCGCCGTCCGCTTCTTTCCTTTTTGGGATCCAGATGGGACAAGAAAAAAAGGCTTGATAAACAAGAGAGGAAAAAAAAAGTGGGATCGTATGTGCTTCCGGCAAAGAGGCCCTTCCCCTAACTCTTTGCCGAGACCGGCCAACCGACCCAGCCCTCCGATGATGATCTGGGAAACGTGGCCACGATAACTGGCAGGGGTTTTGGTTCCAATATCTGGTTCTTTCTGGATGCTGTTGTGCGTGCCATTGTACTGTCATGTGTATATGATCTCTTGATTGTGGCATTCTCTCTCTTTCTGTCTCTTTATTCCGCTCTACTGAGGAGCAAGAGGCACCGGGAGGGAGCCAGCAGTGTGGCAGCCAAGACGTGCTTGAGCCATCTCGAACCGGGCGGGCATGTTCGGCCAGACAGAAAAGGGGATGGCAGGGAACGGGATGAGAAGAGGAAAAAAAGAGAATAGAGGAAGAAGGGAGGTAGAGAGACAGACAGAAAAGAGAGAGACACAAAAAGTCACCGAAGCTACAGACGCGGCAGCGGCGCCTCACATCATGCCGGCGCAACGATAACCCCTTATGAGATGAAGAAGGTGTCGAGGTGCACAAGTTGATCAAGTAGGGGATGAGGTAGGTGGCGGGCGGTGTCTGGGTGTCTGGGTGCTCGGCGTAATGTGGAGAAAGAAAGAAAAGGTGGCAGACAGAAACGATGAGGCTAGGAAGCCAGGGGGAACAAGACGAAGGACCCTGGGGTTAGCAATTCCGGGGACACCGGTAGGAGGACCCCGTTGGGAGACACAGGGCATCATCGTGGGTTTGTGGCATGTTCTTTTTCTTTTAACTTCCCAAATAACAAACCCTCGCCAAAGAAGAGAGCAGGATTGTGAGAAAAGGGTCCCAGGGAATGGAGGAGGTTCAGAGCTGCGAGGCACAGGAGTAAAAAAAAAAAAAAAAAAAAAAAAAAANAAAGGGAAAAAAAAAAAAAAAAAAAAAAAAAAAAAAAAAAAAAAAAAAAGGAAGTTCCCACCACAACGCGCCTTTCACCGTGGATGCTCGCCTCCATCTTTCCTCCCCTTGCACGCAAAAGGGGAAACCGGCCAACAGCCGGGAGTGTAACGGGGAAAGGAAGGTGGTCGGGCATTTAATTAGTCGACACTGGGGAAAAAAAGAGAGCACGCGGCCCATGGATGGGCAAGGAGGACAATCTTTGATCGTCGTCCATCAATGTCGATCACGGAGGCTGGGGGTGGACATGATGCAGCAGAACAAAATAACAGCATTCTCATCAGGACGAAGCCCTCCCCCTGCCGGCATGCGGCGGCGTGAATACACCCACCAAGTCGTGCATGGTGAGATGAGGTGAGGGGACTTGGTCAAAGAGTGGATGGGATGTCCCCGAGCCGACGACAGCAAAACCCTGGGACGAGGGGGGAGTGGTGGTGGTCCGGCTTCCTGCTTTTTTTTTTTTTTTGGCCCAAAATGTGAAAAAAAGGGGCGTTGTCAGGTGGTTTCCCAGTTGGGTTGGGATTGGATGGAAGAGAGGGGGGTGGGATAATTAGCTCGGGCAGGCCGGGCGATCCGTCGAATATAATCGGCCTATCACCCAACCACCCTCCCCCACCCACAATGGAATGGATGAGAAGAAGGTGAGGTGGTGGTGGTGTTTCGAAACATGGAGGGGATCGCCGGCGAGTCCGGGGCGGGAAGCAGATCAAGATTGTTGAGCCCTTTTCCCTGGGTTGGGCTGGGATCAAAGACCAACAAAAAGGAAATCAGGGTCCGACCAGGGGGGGAGGTGTGTGTCTGTGTGTGCCGTGCCGTGCAGCATGCATGCACCCGTCGTCCATCATCATCACCATCATCATCAGCGCCAAGCAAAGCAAAGCATGGGGAGGGATGGTGGGTGGATATGGCGTGAGGAGCGGAAGCAAGCAAACAAACGCCGTGATAGGCGGCAGGAAAACAAAGGCAGGCAGGCGGATGATGATCATGCTCTTCGTCAAAGACGGATGGGACAATGGGGATGGGATCACCCGTTTTTGACGAGGTAACAAGAACAAAAAGGCCGAAGTCTCCGCCGCAATCTCATGAAGGCTTGCCGGGGAAAAGGGGAAAGCTGGATCTTGTGTGGGTTTGGGTTGTTTCGACGTCCGTCTTTCTGATGTTGATGTTGTTGTTGTTGTCGTCGTTGTTGCCCAATTGGCTGGCTGGCTTGGCTGGGTTTTCTGGGCCGGCCGACGATCCCATAACGCAATCCCGGCCGACCGACCGAACCGTCAAAAGAAACCGCACACAAAAGAGAAGAGAGAGAGAGATAGAGATAGAGAGAGAGAGAGAGACAAAAAGACCCGCTTTCTCCCATGGGGCCGTCCCCGCCCGCGTTTCGTTTCAACGGCATCCATCCATATCATGAAAGGGTGCGCGTTGCGGTTCGTGCGTGCTTTTCCCTTCTGTCATTTTCGCTTGACATGCAGGGCTGATGGTGGTGCTGGTGCTGGTGCTGGTGTCGTCCTCCGTCTCGGTCAAATCCCGAAAGGCTGCTGGTCGGTTGAGATGGGATATTAAAAAAAAACATCGGGCTCGTCACCGGCTCTTTCTCGCTGTAATTTAAACATGCAAGGCTACCTACCTACCTACCTACCTACCTGCATCCCAGGTCCCCGATCCCAGATGGCAACATCCGGGCGATAACAACCCCCCTGGAATAAGGCGGGCAAGGGTGTGGGAAAAGATGGATGCATGACCCTTCTTGCCTGCCGCTTGCTCTGCCTGCCAAATGGAGGAAGCGGCATTATTCATTGTTATCCTATCCCCGAAGAAGCTGATGATCGACGGTTGCGAGGCCTCTCGAGTTGCGTCCGTGGTGGGGAGAAGGCAGTCCCGCGTCCACGGCTGGCGTCCTTGGTCGCATTTTCTGGTTGGACACGGCTTTGGGGAAGCCTGGTCGAATCTGTAACACACCCCTGGCGCAAATCCCAGCCGGCCACGGCGGGGCCCACCCCACACGACGTCGATTTATCGACGGGCCCTGCCTTTTGGTGCAAAGATGGGAGATGCGGGCTTCGGTCCTTGCTCATTTCTTTGCTAGGTTGCTTGTTCTTCCTATTATTATTTTTTCTTTTTTCTTTTCTGATGTCTTATTTTTGGCCTGATGACCCTCCCGGCAAGGGTATCCGCATCTACTTTTGTCTTGGGCAATTTCGATTTTGATGCCATTTTCTCGTATGCGCGACTGCCTATATCGGTGTAATTCTTCTTCTGTCACACCCACCCCCGCATTCCCCTGTCTAGCCATCTGCCTGCCTGCCTGCCTGCCTGCCTGCCTGCCTGCCTATCTGTCTGTGTTATCGTGGGTGGACGGACGGATGCGGGACGGGTGGGTGAAGCCGGACGACAGGTGTCAAAGTCACGTCGGGGTCCATATGAAACAAAAAACCACTTGTTATTGGAGGGTCCCCCTCCGCCTGCGGCCAGCCGTCGGGTCGTCGGGGTCGTGACTCGCACGCTTCTCTCAAACGCCGCGCGGGCGCCCGGCCCTGGGGTTCGAGGGGACGGGGTCCCCACGCGTCCATCCGAACGCCCAAAGGGACTTGCCGTGGGCTGGTTCGTCCGAACAATCGGTCGGTTCCTCCAAACGAGAGTTTATTCCCACAATTGCTCTTTCTCTCTCTCGCCTTCCAAGATTGCGATTGCCAGGACCCGCAGAACGGCAGCCCCGTCAACCGAGCTCGCCTGTGTATGAGAAGGGCCTCTTTTCGCGAGGCGGGGACAGAGTAGAGTTTTTGGTAGAACAGCAAAAGAAACACACACACACACACACACACACACACACACACACACACACACACACACACACACACAAACGCACGCCCCTGTCCAGACAAGGTGGACCATCTGCCGGCCCTCTCTGTGACCTTTCGGTTTTGTGAAGCGACTATCCCTCCCTCCTCCTCCTCCGCTTCAGTGCTGCCGACGCGATCCAGGTACTGGAACCAGCTTCCCGGCTGATCGTCGTCCGCAAACCCCGTCATCTTGGCATGGAATCCGAGCCAGCCCATCAGAGCCCAGGATAACGCATAGCAGAGCACCACTATACCGGGTCCATCCCCTTGACACCTAGATACCCACCGATCTGATTACAGGTTTTATCCAACAATCTCTTCATCTCATGTGTCTTGTCGATGCCTTTTGACGACGTCCCCATCCGCACATGGAAGAAATATGGAGTCCGAGAAAGAAAAAAAAAAGCCCACATAACCGTCGGGCAGCCGAGAGCAGCCTCTGACATCCCGATATGCTGTTTTACAGCACCCCGCGAGTTAACGAACAGGCTATCGTGTCGATCTCCAATGTTAATGGCAGAATGCCTCTCGCGAGAAGAGTGCATATTGTTGCATTCTTGGCCCGCCGACTCGGCCTTTCTTTTCTAATAAACATAATGGTGGCTTTCGTTCTTTTATTTCTCCGAACAAATGTTATATCCAGCATGCCGCGACAGTGCGTCAAGGTCTGTGCTATGGTGGTGGTGGTGGTGGTCAGAACACACCTCTCTGGGTTGATGGGTGTCTGTCTGTTCGCGCTTCTGGCGCATGCGTGCCTTGTCGTCGGCCCCAAAGAGCGGATGGTCGGCGATCTCATTAACTACCGACAGGGGCCCTTGATGCCCGGCGTTTCAAGTCACCACTTTGGGCTTAGACTAATTGCCTGTCAAGGACCCTTGTCCGGATTGGAACATGGGTGACGAGTTGTCCCCTCACTAGATTTGGGGATGCTGAGATGAACAGGACAGTCACAAATGCCAGGCCCGGTCCGAGATAATTTGCCCAACCATCTGATTCGACCGCCATTTGCGCATGGCGTGCAATGGTGGGCTTGGCAAATGTCTTTCGTTTTGCATTTTTTGTGTGGCTATTCGGCCCTTTGATAACCATCTGTCTGAGAGCCGGTCGGAGAGGTAGGGGGCTGTATCCGTATCTGGATTGGGGAGGAGAATGTGGGAATAGAATGTGGCATGCATACACACACACACACACACAGTGCCCAAAAAGGAGGAGGGATGGCAGGCCAACCTGCGTGCAGCAAAGTCCGGGCAGCTGCAGTGCCGAAAAGGGCGTGATGCAGTTCCGTACGAGACGGAATCGGGGATGGCGCCATGCACGACCTACAGGAAGGCAGGGAGCAACACAGCGCCGGCTCGAGGCTGCTGCACAGGGCTTGTCCCTAGCAACCGCGAGCGGCCCGCCGTCAATGCCAGCACCAGCGACAAGGTGACAGGCAGGCACATGGACAAATGCAACGACTGGTGAGCGAGCACAATGGGAGTTGTGGAGAGGAAGAGGGGCCCGGCATAGAGGATCACAGCATCCAGCCATCAATCACGCCGCTCGATTCGCCCAAGTGGTGCTGCGACAGGCCCGAGTCCCCACGGGTCGCATCCAGACCACAGGCCGAGCCCCATTTGTACGTCCTCAAAAGGCAGTGATGTGCGGTCTGTTGCACACATCTGGCAGCAACTTGCAAACCTTGTCCTCTAGCCAGGCGTGAGGGAAGCAAAAAGAGTGGAGTGGTGGGTAGGTAGATGGGTGTGTGTCTTTACCGCCTCCGCCTCGTATGTGAAGAGCCTTGCGGCCAAGTCGGCAAGTCTTTTCTGTCAAAAGTGTCAAGAGCAGGGCGTCGTGTGTACTGTGGATAGATAGGCCGAGATGGCCCGCGTGGATGGACCAGGCTAGACCATATCTGATGGAGCGTCGCGGATGTCAAACAAACAAGCAAGCAGCCCGACCAGGCCGATGGGTGTCTTTGCGACTCGACAGCCGATAGTCGCATCCACCTTGTACGAGGACGAGGACGGGTGCCCCGTCGTGCCGCAAGGCTGGCCTGGGCGACGGGCTTCCAATGCGACACGCGCATTCGGCGTGGGGAGCCGACGCCGGCTCGTCGGGGGTTGCGCTGCGGTGGATAGGCCTGGCTGCCGAGGCGTCTCTTCTTCCTTTTTGCTTTCCTGTCTTTCTCAGCTCCAGCCTAGGTCAGTCGGCCTGTGCTTTTCGGAAGGACTCTTGACGGAGTGGAGCCGGAAATAAGGCGCGCCCCCGCTCGAACCGCCCTAATTGGAGACTCATCAGCGCCTCCACCAGACTGTGACAGGCTCGCCCCGCCAGCTGCTTGTCTGTCTGCCTGCCTGCTTGGCTCCTTCGTCGCGGCTCCCGCCCCTGGTTCGTCTGTGTCTGGCACGAACGCCGACCCGCCCAGTTTCTTTGGGGATGCCAGCCTGTGGAGAGCTCGAGCTCGAGCTCGAGGGAGTGGCTTCGAACCACCAGACTCGGGGCAGTGCCAGCACCAGACCTCAGTACTTGATTTTGTGAACGGACGAGTCTTGTTGTGCCGACGTGGAGCTAACTAAGCTCGCAGCCATTTCTTCGTTCCCGCGTAAAGTTAGAATAAAAGAAGATGTCGGCTGAACGCAACGGTTTTCTTTTTTTTTTTTTTTTTTTTTTTTCTGGGGATGGTCGTGTTTGTAATTGAAATTAAGCACACCTCCAGATTCACGGCACATGCATTACGACGTATATTTCCTATGCATATTACCCATCGTGATCAAGAAAAAGGTTGCGCATTGACCACGGGGTCCCAGGAGCTTGAGCTCCGGCCAATGTTCCTTGCGAGGTGGGCCTGGCTGCCGTCTTTTGCCCACCGTGGGGCGTTTCGCCGGTTTGGGAACGTTGACTGGATAACGTGCTAATGCCGTAGCGATTACACGCAGTCGCGAGACGGTCAGCCCGCAATGTGCGCACACAGAATTCCCTAAAAACTGTGTCATCGCCCGCGGCTGTCGGCGCTTTCAACCGGCCAGGCTGGGGATGGAGGGCAGCAAGGAATGCTCAAAGACGTCATCGATCGTGTAGGGAGAAGGGGAGGAGGCTTTTGTTGCTCGGACTGCTTGCTGGGCTTGGCATTCTTTCGGAAGAGCAGCATTTATAAGTATTTTTGCCGCATTGATGGCTTGGCGCACGGTTATCAGCAGTAAACAGTGACGTTCATCATAGATGCTACCACCGAGACAAGGCAGGGAGACCAGACATTGGTTTCTCAACTTTCCTACGAGCTCCCTCCCTTGCAGTGTTGGCAGGCCGCTGACGCCGCGAGGCAGCTTCCGTGGCTTCTCGTGATGTCAGTGTTGCTGCAGCGCCGGCCAACTAGTTGCATGCATGGGGGTGATAGTGTGTAACGTTTGGTTGCTAGGTGTGTGGCAGCAGCCTGCTGGTCAGGGGGGCGGTCGCTTGGTGGTTCACGTTTATGACGAAACCCTCAGCTCTGCTGGCCTGCCCGAAACTATGCTGGGCTCGCTTTCTTGCCCGCCCAAATTTCGGGACCATTTTGTATCCATCTGACGTGATTTCGTACGTCAATATTCCGGCAACAGAAGGGCACAATCTCAGTCACAATCCGATGGCTTTCACTCGTCACTTTTTTGCTGAGACAAGAATGTCGATACAGAGCTGGTAACGATACATGCAATACAAGCCTACCCTGGAGAGTTGCGAACCCCTGCAACCGTGAAGAGACGACGGAGACCGGTATGGCCTTTCAGCGTGATTGCTTTCCGGCAAAAACCCCAAGCCAAACATTGCATTTTGGAGGGCTTGAAACGGATGCGAGTTTTTTTGTACCAGTACCTCGGCGTGCCGGCCCCACCCACACGATGGACCTCGTAATGACGCTGCAAGTCAGTCCTCATTGGTCCGAGGACTGGCCCCACACACGTACACCCAGCAGGCGGTTCCTCCGGGCAAATCACACCCGGGCGTTGGTCTATCACAACTCCAGATTGCATCACAGCTTGCCCGTCTGCATTTCCGACTTTGCTGATTGGACTCGGACAGGGAACCGCAGCCAACCTACCCGCCTCTGTTCCCCCTCGCACAATCGCTCTGCCAGCAAAAGTCAATTGATTGCCGCGGCCCATCGCGCCCTTTCAAACGCCACGAGCTGGGGGCATTTATGGAGCGTCTGGGGAAGAGAGAGATTTCAGGTTGATTGCTCTGCTCCACTGACGTGCACATCGCTCGCTGGGGAAGAGCAGGCAACTTCGCTGCTCCATCGCCTGTAGTCCCGTCCAAGAGTTCCCTGAACTGCGGGCTGCACATCAGAGAAAAAGACCCGACGGCAGCGATATGGGCCCCTCCCTCTGTTCCAGACGGTCAGCTTGGCAGCGCGTGCACGGCCAGCCCAGGGTGGTTGTTGTCGCTCGCTCGACTCGGCCGCGGCCAGGGTGCCTCCCTTTCCCCGGCGTTTCCACGGCGGGCACAATTCAGCCACGGTCCACGGTAATGAATTGGGCCGAGCAGAAGCTCGATCGGACTTGGCACGGCGCTCTTGGTGCCTGGTCTACGCAGGCAGGGCGAAGCAAGCTCTGCGCTCCAGTCACTCCAGGCTATTCCCGATGCCGTAAAGGCCAATGTCTTGGAGCGGCATCCCTGCCCGCCGCACGCATCAGTGGCGTTTGTTTGGCGTGTCCCCCTACGGCTCAATAGGCAAATAGGTACATTAGTAGGTATGTTGCCACGCCGCTTTATTGGCCGCGGGCAGCTCCACGACTTCCGCCCCTCCCCGTACTGTGCAGAACCGTGCGTGGGCACGTTGCAGCCGATAGCACAATCAGGGCCACGATGGGCCTCCTTGTGTGCCGTTGCCCTCCTTGCTGATGTTAAGCCCACCGTGCGCATGTCGTCACCAGCCAGCTGCTGTCTCCACTGCTCTTTCCAACCCTGGTCGAGCTGCTGCTGCTGCCGCTTTGCTTGCTCTGCCATCATTGGGATTGCACACGCCCCAACTCCTTGATGGCCCCACTCACATCTTTTCTTTTTTGTCTTTTCTTTCGCAGCCAAAGGAGCTGGACCCGCCCGCCCTCCTTGTCTTCTTGTCGAACCGCTGCCACCGGCTGGCTGCTATGACCTAACTCGCAGCGATGGCCACCATGGGGCATACCTGCTGGTGGCTATTTAGTGCTCGGGGAGGCGTTCCTCGACGAGAGATGCACGTATCTCCCTGTCAACAAACCGGGCCGGTACTTTGCATGCAAATCTTGGCCTGCTGCCTATCGACTTTCGCCTCACTCTGCACAAACCCACGATTGCCATGTCCAAAAAGCACTAGCACCGCAAAGAGAAAACAAACGAAAGACGCAAAGGGCCGATTTTCTTCCCTGCTTATTTGCCCGCGAACCAGGGGCCCAAGCACACCATCTCGGTATCTCTGCTCTTTGCACACACCATCTACCCCAGGAGTGTTAGGGAGCCAGCAGAGCAGAGATATAGACGGAGACTCCAGGTCCACATTCGACCAAGTCTTGTTTGCGCACATCATCAGCTCCAGCGCCCATCAACCGCCTCCTTGGGCACGAACAGACAGACCGCTGGATCCCGGTGTGGACACTTGCGCGAAACGATCCGCGCAGAGTCAACTGGGCCACGGCCTGCGCATGTACCTGACTGCCCATCATCACCACCCAACCACCACGAAAACTCTCAACCGGTCGCTTCGCTAGCTGGCGCTACGAGCACAACGCCCCCCGCTTGCCCACACACCGCACGCGGCCACTAGTCAACCATCCTGATCGTCTTGTCCGGCCTGATCTGTGCTGCATCAACCTCCATCTGCCGCCCGCCAGACCGCTTGGTGCAGATCTCTTGCCTATTTTGGCCTTGGCCCACGGCTCCTTAGAAAAAAGACTCGCACCCCAGGAAAACTGAGGGCGGGAACCAAAAGAGAGGAAAACAGAGAGAGGAAAAGCACCAGCCCTGGTCGACCCCATCTGTTCAAGTTCTCACACCCCCCTAAACCCCTGCACGGTCCCCTGTGCAGTTAGTTGATGCCCCTAGCTGCACCCCCTTTAGGTCACCGTCCAGAAGAGACGTACACTCCGTCGATCACTCAGTTTGGAACCTCGTCAGAGGTCTCCACCTGTCCCGCTGACCACGGATGGGACGAGGACGAACTTCTTGAGCACGCTAGCTGGGCCCTCTCTGGAGGTACCTGTTGGCCCTAGAACCTTGCTGGAGGATACCTGCAACCTTCCTCTCCACTACAGCACTTGCTATTACTCGTCCTATCCCACGCACTCCCACTCACACAACACGCACGCGCATGCATACACACAACTCCGCTTGTCTCCTCTTGCTTCGTCGAAAGACATAAGGATCGCTGATCTCCCATCTCGCGGATCTCCCTTCTCAGTCCTACCATTCTACTACTGGAATCACATCCGTCTTTTCTCCAAACAAGGACGACACTACCACCGCCCGCATCTCTTGTCTAGCGGAAGACGTCGCATCAGATCAGCACGGCCTATTTTTGATCTAGCCTCCATACTTGTCGTCGCCGCGGCATCGCACCTCATCGCACACCAAGGGTCAGGAGAAGAAGAAGGGGAACGGCTACACGAACACCAACCACTAGCACCCCCACCCACCGCACTACCCACGACGCGGTAGTCGCCACAGCAGCGGGAGCCGAAGGAAGAGTTGTCACATCATGACTATGACGTTGGACCCGAACTCGCAACGCTTCGGCTCGCTGAACTACGGCCACATGTCTTCGTACCCGTCAAGCCAGCCACACTTCACGAACCCGTGGACCTCACCGGCATCGTCGGGAGTTGGTGCTACGAACGCGGCGCACCCAATGTATGCCAGCAGCTCGCAGCCGGGACTGAACTCGAACCCATTGAGTCTAGACGCCTTGACCAAGCACCAGCAACACCCGGCGGCACCGCAGCCGCAGCAGCAACAACAGCAACAACAACATCAACAGCAGCAGCACGCCAGCAGAACAAGCGGCGGCAGCCCAGCTTCCATGTCTTCCTACGGCTCCGTGCCGGCGACTAGCGCGTCCGCAGGCAGCCCTCACAGTATGGCCCATGTCGCCGCTCTTGCAGGAGGACCACATGACTTACTCTCTTCATCTCAAGATCTCCTTAGCCTGGCCCGCATGGCACCGGCAGTAAGCAACGTCCCGGCCTCGGCGGGCTACGGCGACGCCGCCTCGTACACGTCGGCATCCCCGATCCACCCAACGTACACAGCAACATCGCAGGCACCCTACGAGAGTATTGGCCGCTACGCGCCGGGCTCAATGCAGCCTGCATTCACCCTCGCATCCGATGCCGACCACAGCGCACGGAGGTATTCGCAAACGTCAGTAAGACCGACTCAGCAGCCGGGCCCTACTCCTGGTGACGACTTTGACATGGCGTTAAACGTCGTCGAGTTATGTAGCCTAAAACTAACTCATCAACCGACAAAAATACAGTAGCATGCCTCATGACGATCGCAGTCGCTTCGCAGATGCCCTCGAGGCTAGCCAGGGCATGCTGTCGATGAGCCAGGAGACTCCCCGCAACATCTACGGCCCCCAAGCAGGCGGCGGCAGGTCGCGGGGTTCGGCCGACTCGTACGGATTCCCGGCAACGCACTCGACATCGTCAAGCGTATCGTCCTCTAGCGGGTTCGGCTACTATGGCGGCTCCATCGACTCGAGCGTGAGCGACTACTCGACGGCCGGTTCCGACATCGAGTCTGTGGCCGCCCGCACGCTCCCGCGGCCGCAGGGCCTGATGGGCGGCGGCCAGGTCCCGCCGGCGCCGCAGTCCATGATGGGCCAGTTCAGCTCCAAGGTTTCGAACAGCACGCAGAAGAAGCACAAGTGCAAGGTCTGCGACAAGCGATTCACGCGCCCCAGCTCGCTGCAGACGCACATGTACAGCCACACTGGCGAGAAGCGTAAGTGGTGTTTTTTCCCACCCCGCCACCTCAGCCGTCCCCCACCCAGCCTTAGCCTGCCCTGTTTTCTTTTCTTTTTGCTTTGTTTGGTGTGACAATGGGTGGGAGCTGGGTAGGTTACGGCGCAGGGGAGAAGACGAGATGCTAACACTTGGGCCCCCAAACATAGCCTTTCAATGTGAGGTTGAAGGCTGTGGCCGTCACTTCTCGGTCGTGTCCAACCTTCGGCGACACCGCAAGGTCCACAAGGGCGACGCGCGGTCTGAGGCCGGCTCTGAGGACCATCAATCCGACTAAGCCTCGTTCTCCCCAGCCATCTCCCGCGACCTCCAGCCTGCGCGGTGCGCAAGGCCCGAGAGAAGAACTCGGCACAAGCTTCCATATATCCATCTCGTAATCACTCTTCTTCCCGGACATAGACCGTTCTTTACACCAACCTTTTAATTCACGTCCTTCGCTGTCGATAATTTTTATTCACACTTCCCCCATTACCATTCCGACACCCTCCATGACATCCCCGCTGGACATGCAGCAGCCTCGGTATCCCCTCCCATGTTGGACGCGCACAATCGCACCATTCGGCCCCAAAAGGTGATCGACAGGATCCCCCAATTGCTCCGTCTCCGCACCGACCGCCGATCATCCAACGTGAGGTCTTGTGGCCCCTCCAACTTGGGCTGGGTCCCCGAAGCCCTTTGACGCATACAATATCCTCAAGTATATTGCAGGCGCAGGCATCCGCTCTCTCCTTCTCCGCCCGGTAGGAGCCGATGCTTTTGTGTGTTGTGGTTTTGTACAACGGAGTATGCGGGCGGGGCATGGGATGACCAGCTGTTCTGCATACATCCGCTGCTGATGGATGACGGCATAATACCCCCTTACAATTCATGTCTGTCGCTCTTCATGGCGTTGGCTCTGTCTTCGACCATGCATTTCGTTCTTGAGTCCTTTTTTAACGGATACCCATTCAGTTCTGTTTTGAGCCGACGGTTTCTGGTCTTTTTTTTTTTTTTTTTTTTTTTTTTTTTTTTTTTTTTTTTTTCTGTTTTCGCTTTTTCCATTCCTCACCCTGTTTCCACTATTGTCGGTGCAGTCCTGGAGGGCCTGCCCCATCATGATGAGTTTCAAGAAGAAGAGAGGGAGCAGATTGGGGAAAACTGGGTGTCGATCGGGGACCCCATAAAAGGCGTTTCTGGAGTTTCTTGCTGTTTTTTTTTTTTTTTTTTTTTTTTTTTTTTTTTTTTTCCTCTGTTGTTTGTGGTGTCGGCGCTGGCGGGACTAGGGCAGGGGATTTTGAAGATCCCATCCTCCAGTTTCCTTCGCATTTCCAGCATTGCTTTGACCTTTCCTTATTTTTTTTCATCATCCTCTTTGCTCTTTCCTGGTCGCCCTTCCTGTGGGAAGGAGACGGGTCTTGGCTCGATCTACGATTGCTCTTTTGCTTTCGGCTTACGGCGCTCACAGACACACTCTATTCGCTCGCTATTTTGTCAAACGCCCTTCATAATCAGGGCCAAATAATTTGTCTCTCGCTAGCTACCTGGTGCTGGTTTTTCCTCCCCTTGGCAATGGGGAGAAACCGCAGGCGCTCCCTCATACTTTTTTTAATGCCCCATCCACATGGAGGGTCCTTAACACACAACATATTATTTTCGATACGCTCGCTCCCTCGGCGAGGTTGGGGGATAATCACTGTACTACTAGATCTTCACGACCAACGATCATTATACCCGCCTACCTACCTTTTATTACACACCCTTTTTTTTTTTGTTCGCGCACCACATCCCATCGTTTTTATTATTTATTATTATAGGACCGGTCACACGCACCTGGTTCAGAGACGAGGACGAGGAGGGAAACGGGGCAATTAGATGACGGGCCATCCATCCATCCATGTATTTTGCTGCGAGCTCTATCCCTGGTGTGGTATTCTGCCTCCTAATTTAATATTCAGAAGAAACAAAAGTTTGAAAGATCACTCGACTGCAACTCCTCCGCCCTTCCCGCGTGCCCCTATTTCCTGGGTGGCGTTTTTGCACTACCGGATGCATCCGTGTCGCTGAATTTTTTTTTTTTTTTTTTTTTTTTCCTTGTCGCCGCCCACCTCTCGCCTTACCTTCGAGGACACTCCCACTCCCCGCACACCCTCCTACTCTTACACCGCCACCCCGCGCCGTGATTTCTGCTGCTGCGCTGACTACTACCCAACCGTTTCCGTCTGGGGCGACGATCGTCCCTTTTTCACAATCCGCCAGATGCAATTTTTTCCCCAAACCAAAGTTGGTGCTGACACCTTGATAGGCTGCGGTTTTTGCGTGTGTGTGTGTGTGTGTGTGTGTGTGTGTGTGTGTGTTATGCTGTGTAAATGTCGCCTCCCTCCCGTCGGTTGGAGCAGGTTTTTTTTTTCGTGTGTATGTAAGCTGTGGTGTTTCGCCTCTTGACCTCCCCGCCACGCTCCTTATCCAATGGAAACGGTCAAATAGGGATCGCGAACTGCGGTGTCCCACCCCCCTTTTTTATGTATGTCCCCTTTCCGCGGGTCTGACAGACCCCATCTTGCGAAAAGATCATCGCATCCTCCACCCACCCATCCCACTCGCCCGCCAGAGACGGCAACTGTGACTGAGGAGGAACATGGCAGACAGACAGGCCGGCAGGCTTGTAGGCAGCAGAATTATACAGTACCATGCTAGTCCATGTGATTGGGTGGATTCCCCGTGACATATCGCAGGGATACCTGAGCGGAACTTCCCAGAGACGCTGTCTGGCCGAGCTGGGTAAGTATCTGCGAGTAAAATTATGGAGGGCGCCGCGGTGGCTTGTTGGGAAAGCCCCTGGTAAGGCTCCAGTGTCTTTTTCTTCCAAGGCAAAGCTTGGGGTCTGGCTGAGCCTCTAGTCTTGGAGACCGGGCAGCCATATCAGATCCTTTCCATCTGCATACCACGACAGATGGATGGATGTGTGGGTAGGTTTGGGGGCCAGACCCAATCTCTCCCCTTTTCGCCTCCTTCCCCGCCTCGCTCTTCCCCGAAATGCAAAGCCCGAAGAGGGTCACGCGCTCTGGTTCGCTTGCGAGGTTCATATTTCTCTCAATTTACCAGTAGACTTCTGTCCTCTCGAATGTGTTGCCCGCCCCTCCCCCTATTTCCCGTTTAGGGAAAAAAGGGTGTGGGTGTGGGTGTGTGGGGAGGACATCTACATAGATAAATTCGTCTGTCGTCTGTCTTCGGTGCCTTCCCAGAGTTCATACTCTCCCTAATTCGGCCAGCATACTAGGAAACGATCTTCCGGACGTGATCATGCTTGTGTGTGCGTGTTGTGTGTCGTTCTCCATCATGGTGGGGCTCGGAAGACACACCCAGCGAAAAGGGGATTACTACTTTGTCGATCTCGACATTGCAGTAAACGATCCAACGCCCCGGCAAGGATTGGACCCAGTTGGCGTGTTTCATGTTTGGCTTCGCCGTCACCTCGAGAGCGGGGGATTGTCGATGATTTTTCCCACGTTTGGGGTGCGGACCGACGTGGAGGCAGGGGAATGGATATTTGTCTGGGCCCGCGAGGCCACATGCGCCGAGGTGTCAATATCGGTTTCCTGATTAAATCGCACGTGCAATGGGTCATTTCTACCAGGGGCTGCGTGTGTTGTTTTGGGCTGACGAAGAAATATACGTGTCGGTTTATTTTCATCTAGCAAAAAAAAAAAAAAAAAAGGAGGTGGAGGAAAGAATTTGCCTGTCGTTATTGGCACGTTTTGTCCACCGGCCCGTCGTTACTCGACATCGTCCAATCTAGCACAAGCTTCCCGCGGTCGCCTCTTGTGCGAGGACCCAGCGTTCGGGGTGCTAGCCGACGTTCAGTATACCTACCCACCTCTACCCCTTCTGCCGAAGCGCCGACCACGGCAGCGGGCCCTTTGGAACATTGGCTGCCTCCCAAAACCTGAGTCGCTAGCTGTCACGTCCGCAACAAAAAAAGCGATACACCAAAATTAATTTTCCCTACCCCTTCAATCAACAAAACAACAACAATGCCCGGCCACCACCATTCAACGCCCAAAAAAAGCCGCGTACAGGGTATCAGCGACTACTTGCAGGACCATAATGTCCCCCATTCAAATCCGATATTTTTGAGAGTATTGACAGGACACCAGACGTGTTGGAGAGAATCATTGATGCAGAGGGTAAAATGACTGTAAATTAGATGTGGTGGTGGGTGGCCTTTGGTGGGGAATCGGTTTGGTGTATCGCTTTTTTTGTTGCGGACGTGGCTGTCCATCTATGGCGCCATCATGATAGAAACATGAACCCACCATGGTGTCCTAAAGGAGCTTTTTCCTTGTCTCTTTTGTGCGGCACTCGTGGTACTGTACGAACAGAATGGGTACATACCGAGAGATCCGGGAGATGGCCCCCGTTTCACCTGCTGTGGGGAGAAAGGGGTGGGGTGGGACTAGGCGGTACTTTGTGGCTTTCACGGCTGCCCATTGGCCAACGACAGCTAATCGACGTCGCTCGCATTGCGGAAGGAAAAACAACGCTCTCTCGTCGGGTGGCCGCACGTAAATGCCGGGGTTTGTTACAAGCGACGCATACACAGACAACGCACGCAAAGCTCTCGTTGGTCAGGTCGGACACAGCCTCCCAAAATGACGAAAGGTGCCATTTTCCGGTGCTGCGTTATGACGTAGGTGGACCATAAGGAGGACGGAAGGGCGGCCGCAGAGGGGAGGTGGGGCGGCCTGGGATCGGGAGCCGGAGCCTTCCCGACCAATCGAAGCGCAAAGTGAGGGTGGACCCTGCATTCTTTTTCGAGGGTGGGGAGCATTTGAGGCTTTTTCGCACGCCACACTGGACCCTTTTTGTCTGCTGTCGTGGAGCAGCCGAGCTTGGGGAGGCGAAAAAGATACATTTGAACAGGTACATTTGCCGTCTTTATCATCATTTACTATCCGTCCACCCGTCCCAGTAAGGCTTACATACATTAAGTGGCATTGGATTGGGCTGTGCTGTGCCAGTCCTGGTCTCCGAGCTGCTTGTCCGCTGCTTTTCTTAGGCTTTTCTTAGACGAGCTGACCCGGAGCGGTGGAGGTTTCGAAGCCATGCATAACCCGAATGCACATCTCCCGGGACTTTGTGCCATCACAGCCACAGCCGATCTGTTTCGTCACACACAGCTACGCCCATGTGCCGCGTGTTTCGGACCACCCTGTCCTGGGCGCACAAGGAAAAGGGTTAGTGCCGGCTGTTGTCCCCCCTGCCTAGACTATTGGCAAAAGGTCCGAAGACAGCCCAGCCCAATGGGACCTATCGCGACAGCCGTCTTCAGCATAAATCCAGGGTATCCACTGTGTAACGACGCACAAAGACTCAGAAAAAAAACTTGGTTCTGATATCCCCGGGTCCGGCGGTAGCACACGCCCGGCGCCGCTCGCCCTGGGCGCTAGATAGCGTTTCTGATCTTCAGGGTCCTGTCGCATCAGGCGCCGGGCTCGAAATTCGAGGCTTAAGTGGCTGGGCGGGGGCACTTTTGCCTGCAGTTCAGGTTTTCTTTCCTTGGTTGTCCCTGTTTTTCATCAAGCCACGTCTTTTCGTTTATTGTTTTTTTTTTTTTTTTCTCGTCCCCTTCCTTCCATTCGACTAATTCGTTAAACTTGGTCAGACCGGCAGGAGCCAGTGATTAGTGCCGACGTTGGCGCGAATGGGGTAGTGGTAGGTATAATGCAACGGGCGTTTACAGCAACCATGGATGGGCTCGCGCCCGCCTACTTTTGCCGCCCGCTTGGAAGCTTCCCGCCACCAGCCAGGGCGGGCGACGCCCTAAAAGAAAACGGTCCCCTTTTGCTCTGGCCTGGTACAGCGCACTACTGCACGGTCTTACTCGCTAGGTAAGTCTACTTGAGTAAAACAGGGCGCAGGCGAAACCTCAGGCTTGCTCATTGGACAAGTGCATGATAGCTTGGATAGGTATCCTCCAACGCCGCCCGAAAGGGTTTATCACGAAGATGCAAAACGGGGAAGCAGCGCTTTCATTTGGGTGGTGGATGTGGGCCGTGCATCTACGCTATCTCACCCATCCGTCCAATCCAAAGCAGAGGCATGCAGGGTCCATTGGGGTAAGCCACGCTGGCGCCAGAAACAGGCAAGCAAGCAACACCACTGGTTTGGCGAGCAGGTTCCCTCAAGGTAGGGGAGACAAAGTCAGCTGCTGTGCGCGGGGAAGAAAGCGAGGCGCGATGGTAATTGTCCAAAATCCCATGCCGTCATCGCATTCCCCGCTCCTCCCCCTGCAATCTCGGTCAGACAGAGCCTACTTCAGCGCGGCGCTGCAAGCCACCAAGACCCTCGCAGCCGCGGCTGGAATGGAATGAGAAAAAAAAAAAAAGAAAAAAAAAGAAACACCAAACAATCAATGCAACGCGCGTGCTTATCAAAAAATAATTAACAGAACAACTTGACGGAAGGACGCGAAGAAACTTGCCAAGTTGAGAAGGACGGCTGGGTAGCAGGGGTGTCCTTGAGGAGTAAGTAGGTGGGCCAACCTACCCGCTGATTTCTTTGGGGCGATTGGGTTGGCTGGCTGGCTGACAACCGGGGGGTCACATTTCGGAGTGTCGTCAAAATAATCAAGCTCCCTATGACGTCAGAGGCGTCGGCGTCTGATTCCGCGTCCGGGCCGCTTTCTTGAAACAGGAACCACGCCGGTGGGGTGGGTTTAAACTCCGACAGCAAGATTCGGATTGTCACCCGCCCCACTCGGGCGGATAAGGTGGGCCTGTACCTGGTACGTATTGTCGTAATACAGCCTCACCAACGAAGGGGATTCGATGCCTGCCTGCCCTGTCTGCCTGCCTCTGCGCAGCGGATGCTCTCGTCTAACTGGCGACGAAAATAAGCTGTGTGGTAACGGATCCTGGCTTGTTGTGCATGTGTTTTTTTGCCTCTCGGACACAGTCAGCGTTGTCATGCTTGCACTGAGTGCCGCGGTGCCACGCAAGCTTCATCATCCAAAGGGACCTTGTCCGCCCCCTGGAGTTCTCGTCTCGGGGAACGCAGCCAGTGTGTGTTTCCGCCAGATTTTGCCACTGGGGTAAGGGATGACTTTTGGAGATAGAGATGTTTGGCGACGCATCACGTCGCTGGTTGGGGTGCCGTGCCTTGTCTTACAGAGGCAGCAGCTCTGGCTGGTTACCTTTGGTAGCGTAGTGTGCTAGCCAGCTGAGCGGTCAAGGACGGACAGAACAGAACCGTGGGAGACCAATGCCCGCTCACCATCTGAGGCGGATGTAAGAGTAGATCCCATGTCGGAGTTGTGTCCGGGATGTGTACCCAGGCCTCGCTGGCTGAGAGATCGGACTGTCGTCCTTCTTGTTTGCTGGCCTTTGACGGTCTCTGCTGATCGGGAAAGTATGGGGTGCCCCGAGCTCGTTTTGTCGATCTAGTTATGGGTAGGCCTGCCTTGCCCGCTGTGTATCGAGGTCGACTGCTACACGTCCAGACTGCATACCTACGGCTTTCTTTCACACCAGCGCCAGTGAGCCGCGTGTGAACATGGTTATCCTCACGTATTCGGAGCTGCTGTACATCACCCGTACCTTGGACCAGATCTACGGACAAACGGCCGCGGATCGGCGAGACGATCCGGCAGACGGCCGGATGAGGCTCAAACATGCCGCCGATCAGAGTCATTCTTGGAGGGACATCACATTTGAGATGTATCCAGGGCCAGGTGACAAATTGACAGTCATTTATATCCAACGGCTACCGCAAAATGCGGCTCCGTCGTCGCGGCACGGCCCGTTGGCCTAGCTGGTATGCGCCGGCAGTCACGTAGTCTAAACAAGGTGTAGCTGCGAACAGAAGCCGTGGCATAGACAATTGGGATCGGCGACTCGGCCCTCGCCTCGTCGCAGATACCCGGGGGCGTTCACGGATCACAGACGAGGTATTTCTGTCCGGCCCGGGTGGGACACGACGCCGGCAAACGCTCTCAACACGCTGATCGGCGCGTTGTCGAACTACGCTTTCCGCGGTCTTATCGGACCAAGGCGGGAAAGGGCTTTGAGACCTCTTGATGCGTACTCCCCACGTTTATCGGCTTGACCGCTACTCTTGTGAGCGCTCTAATCCGGGTGAGGCGGCGCGATGACTCCATCCCATCATTCACCTTCGCTCAGGCAGTATGGACTCTCTTGACATTCTGCTTGCCACGCCAGCAGCGTCCTGTGGGCTCGGGTCGCGGCCAGTGTACTGAAAAGAAATGATGTTCCATGGTGTCTTGTGGACCTGTAGACTTCAGCGCAGAGGTAGTCATCGGGGTTCGGCGCTTAGGACAAGGTTAAGCGTCAGCTCGCCGGCATTCCTGCTTGCAGTAGAAGGTGCATCGTCCTAATGAAGTGTAGAAGGAGCGTCCAGTGGAGGGCTGTGTGAAGACTCTCCACCTCCGAAAGTGCCGACGAAGGTAGTTGGGTGAGTGCCACTGGAACACGTCAGCGGCGCTATTGCTGTATCCCATTCAGATGGCTGATATGATGTCTGAACCATGGGCTGTAGCCCCATGCGCTGTCTTTCGACTTCCTCGGCAGAGGGACCGCGGAGGCCGTGATCGGGCCTGTCAGAGGCTTGATTCTGATTGCCTCATCAGGCCCGTGGTAATTGCAGGCGCGCGCGCAGACCCGGGCCATGCACTCTCTGTCAGGGCTATCGGCGACAGCGCTCTGCATAACATGGGTATCTCGGTACATCATGCCGTACATGATCTAGCCACGGTCATGGCCGGGAAGCAACGCGTTGAGGCGTGGACGTCCCGGCGGGGCGAAACCTACTATGGAGTGCCCCGTAGACCGCCGGAAGAGGAAGATTCCGACGTGGATAAGGGGCGCTGGCTATCTAGGCGTCCAGGCGGAAGAGGTAACCAGAGAAGCGGCCGGAAGACTTGCGCCGGTATCAGGACAAGTCTGTCATCATTAGCCCATGGCAAGGCCAAGCAATGCCGGCTCCGCTGCTGTAAGACTGGTAGATATGTCGGTTATCTTGCGAATTGTAGCCCTGCACCTCGCAGCCTCTACAGCCAGCCTTGGAGTCTTGTGTCGTCTACGAAACATCTCATCGGTTCACAAGTACGTAAGGGTGCTTGCCAATTTCTTGGTGAACTGCCTCGCTGCCCTTGTTGCCACCTATCTACTGACCCGTCCGGTGTGGCTGCTGGCAGAAGTCAGTACTCCTATCAGCTCGGAGATCTCCAAAGTGGTGAAAAACGATTGTCGTGATATGGGAAAGGGTCCTCTATATCCTGGATGGGGAGGAGAGGATCTATCTTCCTAACGGAGAGCAAAGGAACAGATATATGTGTGTACAGGAAGTAGATCACCAAAGGGCTGTTCCTCTCTTTCCCAGGCAGTCAAAGTCCCATAAGCTCCAGGGATCCGGAGGATCTAGTGGCCTTCAGTGGCCAGCCTGTCACTAATCGCATGCGCACATCGGGTTTATGCCAACAGCGATCAATTAAACTCTGAAAGTCACCGCGATAAACGCATCGCGGACCGGTCCCCGCGATCCATCAGCCCTATCTTTGACGAAACGTGAGCGGTGGGACCTCATCAAGTCAGGCTTATCTGCAGTCTCGGCGAGGCTCTTCCCGTGGAATGAAGCCAGGGAATCCGCGACTTGGCCCGTGGCAATGGCCTTGTGCGCTTTCGTATTGCTGTCCGTCTAGCCCGCCACGTAACCTGACGACGCCGTTGGCACGCGATGGTCCGGCATCGGCTCTTCGTGCTGCGCTATACGATTTCTTTCGTCTCAGCTCTCGTTCACCCGCGAACCGGCAGTGTTGTTTCAGCTTTCGCGTGGGCACAAGAGGGTTTTAAACAAGTAACAGTTATAGCATTGCAGTCCCAGCAAGGTAGGAGCTGCCGCATAGCGCGCGCTGTCTATTCGTGTGTGCGGATGGCCATCGAGGTCCCTCGATTCTTCGATGATGGAGGACGATAAAACATAAGGAAATACTTTTTTCTTTAGTTGGAAGAAAATTCTGTCCCAGATCTCCAGCATGTGGAAAAAGAAACGAGCAGAGGCGTTGCCGCGAACAAAACTGGCAGACATCGAGCTTTTTAAGGTTTTTGTTTGTTTTTGTTTATTTTTTTTTTAGAGAACGGTAGCCGCCCAACCCATCGATACAATAGGAAAAAAACAGATGAGCAGAGTGGAGGAAGAAGACTAAGCTGATAGCAGACAGCACAAGCAAAGAGAAAGCTGAGGCAGAAGCAGGACAGAAAAAAAAGGGAGGCGCTCAGCGTGAATAGTTGGACGTGCTTCGCTGGAGGATAGGACGCGAGTCCCAGCGCTCGCCGTCGATGCTCTCCTCGTCGGTATCGGAGACGACGCTGTTTCCATCGTCGAGGAAGTCGTCGTCGCCATCATCTTCATCCTTGTTGTACAAGAAGAACTGGACAAAGATGGCCATGTCAAGCAGAAGGGTGCCAAGGCTACCAGCCAGCCACGAGAGGTTGACGAGAATGTACTGCCAGTAGGCATGGACAGCCTCCTCAGGGGCGCAGCCAGGAGCGGCCGACCCTCCAACGTGACAGGACGGCTCGAAGGCGAAGATGGAAAGGACGTATGTGAGGTTGCCGAGGCAGGCGAAGAGGAAGAAGAGCATGCTAACGCCCTCGGTGGACTTGCGGCGCCAGTTGAGCAGGAGCTGGGGCACGCGGGAGCCGAGATAGAGGACGGCACACAACCAGCCGAAAACCTGCCCCCAAAAGCTGAGTTCGATAACGTCGTCGCCGGTGCTGGGGGGAGATGGAGGCCGGACGTCCTCTCCACTGTGGCTCGGCCGCGGCCGGCTCATGTACCAGCCGGCAACCCCGGCGGTGCACACCATGAGGACAGCGAGCAGGTTGAACCCGGCCGCCTGGAGCTTCGAGTTGGCGGAGCCGGGGGCCGGTGACCTGGATGCCGGGGTCGGGAGTGCCGTGTCGCGGAAGAAAGCAGACTCGTCCAGCAGCGGCACGACGGGCGAGAGGTGGTGGGAGTTGTTTGACCAAGACGCGCGGCGGGCCTCACCAGGGCCAACGTTGCCAGCGCTGGAGCGCCGGCGGTCCGACGCGCTAGCCAAAAGGCCCGTCCGCTCATCCGGCTCACCGGAGTGGCCATTAGCAGTATGGCCATTGGACGACGGCGGCGGCTTGCGCGGCTTGGGCGCTGGCGGAACCACCTCGTCACGGAACGTAAAGCCACGGTAGTAGAAGCACTGGCCCAGCAGGACGATGTCTGCTATGGTGTAGTAGACGGCCAGGATGATCTGCAAGACCGTGGGTTAGTGATCGGTTGCAGAGATAATTGCCGGTTCAGGTTTGCTCGATACTGACCATCGTTGGCAGGACGCCCTGCAGCACGGCACCCAGGATGTTAAAGACATCGCCGGCAAGCCAGACGATGATGAACTGCAGCGACAGGCCATCTGCGCTGCCGCGGCGGAAGTTCTCGACAATCTGGGGCGAGAAAACGACGACCCAGCAGGCAATCGATATCGAGCCGCAGATGCCCGAGATGGCCTCCACATCGAGGTTTAGGGGTCCGGTAGGAGGCGCCATCGCGAGGTGGACCTTTTGGGGGGTTCGATCGGGCTCACATCAAGAGCGGGACGGAGCCGCGTCTAGCCTCGAGCAGCCGAGGCAGCCGCCAGGCGCTTGCCGTTTGCTCCTGACTGACGCGAGAGACGCGCGCTAAGTTTGTGCAACGGAAAAGCGAACGTGGAAGCGATAAGAAAAGGAAGGTATTACAAAAACGAATGATTACAAGATGGAAAGAGGCAGCAGGATGGATATTTGCTGCGATGTTGGGGATCGGCAAAAGCAAAGGGGAAAAAGTAATGAGCAAGATTCTTTTTTTTCCTTTGCTTCTCTTTCAAGCTAGGCACGCGTCACTAATGCAATTCCTGTGGCTTTTGCATTCCTGTTTTTCGATTAATTCAGCCCGAGCCCCAAATGGAAAGAAAAGAAAAGGAAAAAGAAAAAAAAAAATTAATCCAAGCCGGATTGGGGACATGCAGTCGACCACGCTGACGGCGTGATTTAATGAACAGACCCGCCCATGGATGCATCCCCTAATCTGGAAGTGCCTGGACACGGGGACCGTTGGGGTAGGCCCCACGTGGCCGAACAAAGACTTTCTCCCGTTTCAATTGAAATGCTCCGCCCGATGCAGAGCTTTTCCCGTCACAAAAATAGCGGCAACCCGTTCTGGATGCGTGGAGAGCCGAGCAGCCCTTGGCCGGCTGCATTACTCGGGACGGTCGCCTATTGGACTTTGTGCTGTGTCAACGGGGTCATTGACGCACGAGTCGTGGAGCCTGTCGCAGTGGGGCCCGCCTGACAAGGCCAGATCCAAACCCACAACGCTCCATCTCGCTCTGCCGAAGGCAGCAATGCGCCGATACGAAATGGAAGAACGGGCGCAAGGACCCATAGCACAAACGTGCGCGTCTCGAAAAGGGCGGGCAACGCAGAGTATAATGACGCACGGCCAGGAGTTGAAGCCGCCCCCTGTAGAGCCCCGAAGATGGCAGTATGTGGCATTGGTGTTAAATATGTACCGGTTTTGTCGTATCAAACACGGCGGCAGAAACTCACCCTTACCCACGCCCTATAGCAATCTTATAGCACCACTTCGGCGGCCCAACACGACCACGGACGAGACGAGACTCCCTAAGCAGCGGGCCGACACGGGGGTAGTCCCGACCGACCCACACGCCTTGGCCCTTCCGAGGCCGCCGCCGTTCGGAATCCCGGACCGCAAAAACAGGGCTAGCGGTCGGGATGGCCTCGGAGGCGTGCATTTGTTGGGTCGCCGTCGGGTTTGACCGCTTACAAAGCGGTGTCTCAACGCGGTCCCCTAGCTCGAAACCCTGCGGCATGATGAACAACACCTCACACCTCACACCTCAGGCCAATGTCAGCAGACCGCATGGCAGGACACCGCCGAAGCTTCCGAGCCATCGCCACGACCTTTCATTGGGCCACACGCTGGACTTGGACTGGTCTGGCGGGGCGCATTTCCAATCCGGCGGTTCCGCCGGGGGCGAAAGAAGACGCGGAAATCGCAAAAACCCATCCATCCATCATCCATCCTTTTTGAGCCCCGCAGTCGGGCGACCGACCCCTCACACACCGATGGACCGATCTGATTCCCCCCTCGGCCCCTTTTTTTTCCCCTGTGAAATGGCGTCGGCGTGACGGGCGTGACAAATGCTGATGCACGTATAAAAGCCTTCGTCACTGGCCTGCGTATCCGCTGCATATCGCTTCCTGGATTTGATGCTGCTGTGTGATTTTGATTGCGTCTTTTCTTTTTCCCTTGTCCTCCCGCAGTCTCCCTCGTCCTACCATCTCCCACCCGTCCCATCTTCTTGGCCGCATACCTAATACCCTTTTTCTCCACCCAACCCGCCTGCCGTTGGGTGCTGCGCTTTGACATCATCATGGGCGAAAACACTCCGACACCGGTCTCTCTGCTGCCAGAAGCCCTCCACGACGACAGCTCGATGCTTTCCCAAAGATTCGGCCCCGAGGTCGTCAACTACTTCGCCGGGAACCCTCTAAACAGGGTGTCCTTCCTGCGCGGCGACCGCGACTTCCTCAAGGCCGCCTTCGCCCACCCCTCGACCGTCTTTCTCCCGCTCGATGGCCTGGCTCCGTTGACGACGACGGCGACCAAGAAGCTCGCGTGGGTAAAGAGGGAGGATGTCGAGTGCGTCACCGGGACGGCGCCTTTCGACAAGACGGAGGAGGACATGATCAGAGACTACAACTCGGAGGAGAAACACCCCGTCATCATACTGCTGGGCATGGACGACAAGCAGAGGCTCGTGCTGGGGGCCAGCAGCGGCGAGCCTTTTCAACACAAGGAATACAAGGGCACGCCCTACTTTGCCGTTGACATAACGGCCGACAGGGCGCTGGTGGAAAAACTGTCGGCACGAGATGGGCTGTCGTTTGCCAAGGATCAACGAAGCATAGGCTTGGGTCCTGGTGAAGGTGAGATAGGAGCCCGTGTATTTTTTTTTTCTCGGGCGCAGTAATCGCGACGTCGTATTGACTTGAAAGCAAACAGCCGCCATTTACGGCACCGCCCGAGCGCTGATGGCATGGAACGACCGGAACCCGTTCTGCGCGCAGTGCGGCCAGCCGACGCTCCCTGTGCACGCGGGCGCCAAGCGCGCGTGCCCGCCGACGGACCTGGCGGGCGGCACCCGGACGGACCGGCGGCCCTGCGCGACACGCGGCGCCGTCTCCAATGTCAGCTTCCCGCGCACGGACCCGACCGTGATCGCGGCCGTGGTGGACAGCACGGGCCGGCGGGCGCTGCTGGGCAGGAACAAGCGGTGGCCGCCCCACTGGTACTCGACCCTGGCCGGGTTCCTGGAGCCGGGCGAGTCCATCGAGGAGGCCGTCCGGCGCGAGGTCTGGGAGGAGAGCGGCGTCACGGTCGGGCGCGTCGTGCTGCACAGCTCGCAGCCGTGGCCGTTCCCGGCCAGCCTGATGATCGGCGCCATCGCGCAGGCGCTGCCGGGAGACGGCGAGAGGGTCTTTCTGGGCAACGACCCGGAGCTGGACGACGCCAAGTGGGTGCCCATCGAGGAGCTCAAGAGGGCGCTCGAGTTTGGCGTCAGCGGCCTCGGTCAGCCGCCGCCCGAGGGCTACAAGGAGGGCGACCTGAGGCTGCCGCCCGACACGGCCATTGCCAACCGGTTGTTGACCGCCGTGGTCGAGGGATACAACGGCACGTTTCCCAAGATCTGATTTGACTTTTTTTTTTATGGGCCTATCTCGTTCTTTTTCTCCCGGCGTCTGGCATAAGCATAGAGGATTAGATAGATATCCTGGATACACGGATACATGGTTCTAGCTTTTACGCCTGCCCAAGTTAATTCTGCCACTGCCCAGCCACCGCCGCCAGCCATTGCGTGTGGGCCCACAAATACCCAATCTGGGTTAGCGCGACCCCATCCAGCAAATCCACCCTGCCAGCATAAAACCTCGTCGCGCTTTCGAAAATTTTGGGATTCTTTTCTTTTCCTTTTTTTCTTCATCAGTTCCGGGTTACTCTTCACCGTCATGTGGCGAGATAACTCGAGCTGACCAAACAAAAGGGGGCTCCGCTACGGCGGCTTGCTGAGGGTTATCCGACATGTGTTTTCCATCTTGTCCGATGGGTTTCCTTCCGTTCCCGGCCTCCTCCATCGAACGTGGTCACCTCTTCCCTTACTTACATGCCATGGACTTCGTCACAGGTCCTTGACGGTGGGGTGGTCTCGACAAATGCGCTGGTGTGATTTGCGGCGGTTGGAGCAGCTGGAATGCGTGATATTGTTGTCTGCTTCCAGCGGGTGTGCCCGGTAGTCTTTTTGAGTGTTTTACGCGACCCGTGATCGTCTCTTCGGGATATGGGCTCCGGAACGCACATCGGAGAGCGGTCCGGATGTAAATCCCAACACGATGGTCGGACCTGCACGTGTGTACATGGTCCCAGAGGTACCATACCAGGTCCCGCCCCCGACACGGCGTCGCCGGGAGTTTTTGGTTGATGGCGGCCGCACCAACAAAACGTGGCAGTACCCCGGGACGGCATGGTGATGCCGTTCCCCATCGAGCCCTCGCAAAGTTTATGTAGCCGCTCACCGACTATCATCTACACCAGACTCGACTGGCCAATGTCACCGGATACTTGCGCGTACTGATTTGGCCCTTCGCCGACACCATGGTGATACAGCCAAGTTTTTCCCTCGGGATGTTGTCACGTGATGCGACCGACCCTTTGGTGGAGGGCTCCCCTCCACCCTTCACCGCCTTCCGAAACCAAGATTTACTGCCGAGCCTGGGTTAAATTCGCCCACAATCTGGCGCCCAAAACTCGACTTATTGCAAATACCCTCCAAAACGACACAATAAAACCAGCGACAAAACGAACGCAGTATTCCTCACCATTAGAATCGCATAGCTGTTCTACTGGAAGACGGTCATCATGTCGAAAATCACCGTCGCCGGAGTGCGTTCCAACGTCGGCGAGCTCCTGGAGTACTCGCTCGAGACCAAGAAGCGGAACTTCCTCGAGACGGTCGAGCTGCAAATCGTACGTTGTCGGTGGTTCTTTGCGATTGCCCAGTCTCACGCAGACAGCTGCTAACCGCGCTTCCTACGCAACAGGGCCTCAAGAACTATGACCCCCAGCGTGACAAGCGTTTCTCGGGCACCATCAAGCTGCCCGTCGTTCCCCGCCCCAACATGGCTATCTGTATCCTTGGTGACCAGCACGATCTCGACCGTGCCAAGCACGGCGGCATCGACTCCATGTCGGCCGACGATCTGAAGAAGCTCAACAAGAACAAGAAGCTCATCAAGAAGCTGGCCCGCAAGTACGACGCCTTCATCGCCTCGGACTCGCTGATCAAGCAGATCCCCCGTCTGCTCGGTCCCGGTCTGTCCAAGGCCGGCAAGTTCCCCACCCCGGTCTCGCACGCCGACGACCTGAGCGGCAAGGTCACCGAGGTCAAGTCGACCATCAAGTTCCAGCTGAAGAAGGTTCTGTGCATGGGTGTCGCCGTCGGCAACGTCGGCATGACCCAGGAGCAGCTCGTCGGTAACATCATGCTGGCCATCAACTACCTCGTCTCGCTGCTGAAGAAGGGCTGGCAGAACGTCGGTAGCCTGACCATCAAGGCTACCATGTCGCCCCCGAAGCGCCTATACTAAGCAGTCCGACCGTGCGTCTTTGTCCTTGGAGGACGATGCCGGGACGAACGGCTCAGGAACCGCTCTGGTGGGAGGACGGATTGGGGGAACAAGCGCCGCCAAGCGCCGCTCGCGCGCCTCGGTAAAAAGCAAGACGTTCCGGAAGGACGGGCACCCTGCAGAATTAGCTACCATCTCTCAACCCGAATCAGACAAAATCCTCCCCCGCCCTCAAGCCCGTCATCAGTTGCAACGTGTCACGTCCTTGGCCACCACTTCCCTAGGTGCGCACTAGCCGCAACGTTCTTGCGCGAGAGAACTCGGGTCGTAGTAGCGACGGATCGAGAGCCGACTGTGAGCTGATAGCCGTCAAAATTTGGCTTTGTGTGGCTGTGGTCTTGTTTTCATCCGATAAAATGCACCATCGGTAGCCCCTCCTGCTGGGCGCGCAGCAACTTTTTGAAACACAAAGTTCGGCCCAGTGGGAAGCCGGCGTACCGTCGAGCCTTTATACTAAGTAAAAACTGGGCCAGCCAACGGGTGAGGCCTCACATCTGCGCCTAAGCGGGAACACAGACGAGAAGCCAGGACGGCTTGTCGAGCTGCCCCACTGGATGAGACGACACGTGCCGTTTGGCAGCCCCCTATCGCCCCTCCAAGGATGGGCCCGTGCGGTCCAAGGTCCCTGATCCGCCTTTCCGGTGCTCGTTTGGTCCACACTTTTCATGCCACGCAAAAGGGCTCGCCGAGCTAGGCACAGGCCGATTTGACGCGTCGATTTTGGGAGACGTTTTGTGTCCGCACGTCAAGGAAAAGAAGACATACCTACGAGGACTAGAGTTTGAAGACGCCCCACGAAACGGAGCGCTACCGGAAGCCCACTAGCGAGACGCGCGCTTCACCGAAACAGAAACTCGTGGCGGTGTGCGTTTCCGACGTGCGTCGACTATCGATGCCGAGTCTAGAGATGCTGCCGCCACGGCAACCGTTTTCGGGTCTCTGCCGTGTCTGTCTCAAGGGTGAGACCTCCACCAACGTTCTTGGTTTGATTTTTGGTCGCTTCTTTTCTATCCATCGCTGTCCGCTCTTCTTCTTATTCAGTTCTGCTTTCGTTCTGGGCTGTCTTATCCTCACTCGCCAGCAAGTCACTTGGCGCTTGATTCGGAAATCGGCTCGCCTCCCTCCCTCACCAGCAGGCAGACTCTGTCGCGTTCGTCTTCGACAAATTCCTACCAAAGTCGGGATGGACGAGAATCCCAGACAATCCCAGCAGAGGGCATGGATGTGGCCGCTACAATTATCCCTTGCATCTTGCTCATTCTATTTTCTTTTCTTTTCTCTTTTTGTGCTTTCATCTTTTGTAAAGTCGGGCTCGAGCCGGGGAAGGTCGAAGGCGGGGCCATCTGTGGCCCGTGCAAGTAACGCGATTGGCTCCGCGGGGATTGCTCCAGAGGCCTGCCCCCTGTCACAAAAAACACATGCCTGCGCCTCGTTCTACCCCCCACGCAAGCTTTCTGCCAGGTGAACCCATGCATATTGCTGCGGCATTTTTGGCTGGGTTCCCCCAGGTCCCCAGGCTCGTGGAAGAGCTGGCGCCGCAGCGCACGCGGGCAGGCAACGTCGCTGCAACCCACTGTGGGCCCCTTTCCCGCCGAGTGGATTTGCTAGGCTCCCTGCTGGAGATCCGTGAATGCCGGTCCGTCTGCGCGTTCTTGGTAATACCTGACTTTGGCAACCTTAGCAAGCTGCCAAGCTGGCGTATGTGCAGCTTCCCGAGTCGCTACCAGCCCGACGGCCATGTTCATGCTTCGTTTTGTGGCGCCCCCGCTTTTGTTTGGCCTTTGGACTGATAATCACTTACACCACATTGCCTCGATCGACGTTTGGCTTTTTAGCCCGCTCCGGCCGGATGGCGACGTGCCCCTTGACTCGTCGCGAGGGGGTTCCGAAGGAAGCCGTAATGGGCAGATTCTATGGAGGGGTCGCAACCTAGCCTATCAGGGGTGCTTTGCAGTGCCAACCGTAAACGTTGGTGCCCAAGTATGAGCCTCCGGCTAGCGCAGGTTTGTCCTCCCTCCCCCTTCTCTAGCCTTTGAGACCTTCCTGGGACCACCTTTGCCTCGGCCAAGCTAGCTAGCTGTTCACGAGTGGCATTGGCATTCATGGGAAGTTGGACCAAGATGCGATCGTCGACCACTGATGGCGCACGCCAAGGACGACGCGAGAAGTCAATGGCTGCCGCGAGGTGTGGAAGATCTTCGTTTCCCCAATCTGTCCCTGGCAAGGTCGGGCATGGGAGTCCTCGTTTCGATCGGGGTCCCCACTCCCTCCTCCTGCACCAAGAGGCCTTACCCTGGCCGGTTCTTGTCGATTTGTCGTATATCACATGGTTGTGTGTATTCCTTTGTGGCGACCCCTCCATCTCCAGACCGGCAGCACACGGATGTTTTCTTGCCCTTGGCCCTATTTGCGTCAGGTTTTGTCAAGAAATACCACCCCGGCCGTTTCTTTCCTTTTTGTTTCGCTCCACAAGGTGGGGGATGTGCGATCTGGTTCCTGCGAAAGCGAAGCCACCCCTGCAGTATTGCACCATCTGCACACACAGCCAAAAGAGGCATGGGAGATGGGCTCATAAAAGCTTGCATGCGACCTAACCCTTTGACCTCTTTAAACTTTCTCCTGCCCTACTCGCGCCCATCCGGTCTGTCGCTTGGGAGACCGAGAGACGTCAGCGCTCTTTCGTCATATCCCATTCTTAAACCCCCAGGAGGGGAACGCCAGTATCCTGCCGAGCACGGGGTCCTTGCTTTGTCCCATCTCTCCTTTCCCCTTGCCTCCACTACACCCAACTGGACCTTCCCTCCCTCATATAAACGGCCGATTCTCGACGGGAGCTGGAGGTAGTCTGTTGGAGAGGAAGGCTAGGGGGCACCGTCCACGAGACACCGTCTCTCCCACAACTCGGACAGCCGGCCACAAGATGCGGATTCCCTTGGCCGCCGCGGCCGCGTGGCCACCGCCCAACCACGTCAACCCCGAGGTGCTGGGACCTGGAAATACGGTCCTGCTGTGCATCCTCCAGACGTTGGTGACAGCTCTGATTGCCATCCGTCTCTACACCCGCCTGAAGATGTCCACCGGGTGCAGACTTGACGACACCCTGATACTGCTGGCATATGTGAGCCTCGTCTTGCCCGCTCCTCGGCCAGAGATGCCGCCATATGGCTGACAACGCCGCCCGCAGATCCCCACCACAGGCCATGCCATCGGCGGCATCTATCAGGAGCTGGTGCTGAAGGGCGACCGGCACATCTGGGACTTCCCCATCGAGAATTCCCAAGCGGCTTTCAAGCTCGGGTGAGCGCCATGTCCCCCTCTCTCATGCATATGACCCCAGGCTAAGCACACAGCATGTCGTTTCACACATGGGGCTAATACGGGATACACACACAAATGACACAGTCTGGCGCAACTGCTTCTCTTCTGCGGAGCAACGACGCTGACCAAGCTGTCCATGCTCGCGCTTATCCACCGCATCACAACGGCGGCGGGCGACCGCACGGCACGCACGCTGACGGTGGCATTGGCGACCGTCGTGTCGCTCGACGGCGTCGTGTTCCTGATCGTGGAGCTGACGCAGTGCCGCCCTCTGTCGCTGTACTGGACGCCCTCGGTCCGCAAGCAGAACTGCATCAATGAGCCGGTGCACCTGCTCGCGGCGGGCATCATCAACACCGTGACCGACTTCCTCATCGTGCTGCTGCCCATCCGCACCGTCCTCAACCTGAACTTGCCGCGCCGCCAGCTCCTGGTCGTCCAGGGCATCCTGGCCGGCGGCATCCTGGCCACCATCGCGGGCGCCGTGCGGACAAAGTACTCGTGGGACGTCTTCACGGCGCCCGACTTTGACGTCACCTGGCGGGTGCACCTCACCATCTCGCTCAGTGCGGTGGAGCTTTACGTCGGAATCGTGAGTTTGCTTCCTTTTCTTCACGCCATACACAGCTGCTGACAGTTTTCCTCGCTCCCAGGTGTGCGCCTCCCTGGCCGCGACCAAGCCCTTCTTCCAGCATTTCATCCCGCGCCTCCTGGGCAGGTCGGACGTGACGGAGCCCCTGAGCTTGAAGAAGCGCAGGCCCTCGAATGGCGACGGCGGCAGCTTGGCGCCGCTCAGGTCATCTGCCAAGTCCATGGCCGGCGCGGCCGCCGCCCCCAAGCCTGTCTGGTTGAGCAAGTCATCGAGGAGGGGCGGAGGTGCCGACAACCTGGCCGCCCAGCCGGGGTTCGTCTGGCGGCCCGTTATCTCGCCGCCCGTCATATCGTCACCCATCACGCCCACTTTTCTAGTGAGAGACCAGAAACAAAAGGGACAGAGCCTGGAACAAAGGCCCGTCCCAGGCTCCACGCCGCCCTGGCAGTACCCCGAGGCACATCTCGTGCCGATTGCATCCTTCTCCACCGCCACGCCGATTCCCGCCGACGCCGCCGCCGCCGCCGCCGCCACGGAACCCATCACCGTCGGCTTCGCCGATGAAGAGTACAACCAGCAGCAGCACCTTTGCCGGAACAGCGTTTCGTCATCGATGACAGCCTCGTCTTCCGCCGCCGTGCTCCCACTCACTCTCGACGTCCCCACCGCCACCACCACCGCTGCTTCTTCTCCCCGCACCCCACTCGACCTCAACAAGCCCCTGCCCGCCCTCGACTACCGCAGCAGCGCCCTCGTCGAGCCGCTGCACCTCCCCTCCGTCGCCAACAGAAGCAGGAGCCGGCCGCTGACCACTTACGGCGGCAGCAGCGCGGCGGCGGCCGCCGCCGCGCGCACCACCCAGCAGTTGCCGGTGCGGTGGTCGTCGGCCCCGCGCATGCCGTCGTCTCTCATTTACGAGCCGTCTGTGCTGGCCTGCAGCAGCAGTAGCAGCGGCGGTTGTGGTGGCGGCGGCACGCAGTCGCACATGTGCAGCGTCTACGACTTTATGGCGTACGACGACGGCCACATCTCGGTCCACAAGGCGAGCAGGGTGTGGGGGACGCCGCCTGCGCGGGACAGAGCAGCGTGGCTTGTATGATGGCACGTGGTCGATCCCCTTTCTCATGTCTTTGCCTTTTTTTCCCCCACCCCCTTTATGACCTTGCTCAACCCACGCCTCTGGTGGTGCGTGAGTTTGATTGCAAATGTATTTTATGATGCCCCGAATGATACCCTACCCCCTGCACTGATGACTTTCTTACGAGAGAAAACAAAATCCAATCAAACTCGATGGGATAAGCAAAAAAATAAAAAAATAAAAAAATAAAAAAAAATGGAAAAAGAATGTGTTCTCGGCCAGATCCTTGGTATGTGATGTGATGTCTACACGATGTCCGTAGAGAAGGGGTCCCGGCCAGTGTTGGTGGTTCAGCGAGCTCAACTGTGTTTAGCACCTCGTGATACTACAAAGAGGGGCATTTACCCTTATTTCTTTCCTCACAGCGCCCCCCGGCAGAGCCGTACATACACGAAAACACCTGCCTTTGCAAGACAGTGTGTAAATGAGGGTTTGTAGACAAAGAGAAAAAGATGGGATGATTAAAATTTTGTTAATATGTCGCCATACAACCCTCGATCCCTCACTACGTCATCGTCCTTCAAGGATTAGAGTCAGCGCAAGGTAGGTAGGGTAAAAGCCGCAAATAAAAAACGACCTTACAAAAAAGAAAGGGAGAGAGAGAGAGAGAGAGAGAGAGAGAGAGAGAGAGAGAGAGAGAGAGAGAGAGAGAGAGAGAGAGAGAGAGAGAGAGAGAAAAAAGGAAAGTCAAGGAAGGCATAATCATGGAGCAAACGAATCCAGCTGGGGGGAACAAAAAAGCTCATCATCCCATCCCATCCCTTCCCATGACCAAATGCCGAACCTCATTGCCGGGACGGGTTTTTGTCTGTGTGTCTGTCGGATCGTGTGTTAGCGTCGGTATGCCGACGGGGCGGTCGAACGTGCTTGCTTTTTTGTCCAGGGAAGGGCGGGTCACAGGCATAGGCTCGGTTTCCCTGATCTAACTGGGCTCGACTGCCGCACCCAACAGCCGTCGCCGTCGCCAATCGCCAACATGCTGCCCACGTGGTCAGTGTCTTCATCCCTTCACTCTGTTGTCTCGATAAACGCCCCCGCCCGTCCGTCTCGTCGGTCGGTTTTACTGCAGCATGCCGAGGCCCCCGATGACGACATTTCACTGCACAAGACGCACATCGGCTTTGCTCGTTCGACACAAACACACACGCACACACACACAGCAAGTCAAAGAAAAAGAAGTGCCTTTCGAGGGTATAAAACATGATGTGTTTTCCCAATGCATATACAACAGCAGAACACGCCTTGAGCGCCATAATCCAGGGCTGCTCAGGGTATCCATATCCGTATCCAAGTGAGCAAGTGAAGCCAAGAAGCAAATCCCAAAAAAAAAAAGAAATCGTGCATCCCAAAACTGCTAGTAGATCCCAAACGGTAGTAAATCGACAAAGGGGAATCGTGACGAAAAGATGGTCGTAAGAAAATAAAGACAAAATGAAAAGAGCAAAACAAGAAACAGGAAAAAAATCAGAAGGCCGACCTTCGGTAACAGTGAGTCTAGGTATCCCAAAACAAGATCATCGTGGACCAAAACTCCCCACGGACACCCGAAATACCAAATCCAGGAAAGAAAAGCCGAAATCCTGGGCATGAACCGCGCCCTTGTCCCAATCCAAAAAAAAAAAACCCTTTCGCGCCACCCTTATCCTTCCTGTGTGTATGCACCATCCAATATCCAACACCGTTTTTAGTTTCCTTCTGTTGAAGAGATGACCTGGGTCAGGCAGGTCCTATTCAAATACCCTGCAAAAAGTCCGTGGGAAAGAAATCCATTGTCCTGTTTTTGGGGTTGTGGTTTTTTTTTTTTTTTTTGTTGTGTTTTCTTGATCCGAAATCTGACAAAGGGAAGACGTCCAGGCAGAGAGAAAGCCGATTTAGTTGGTGTAGGACCTCCGGTACTCGCCCTTGACATAGGTGGCCTTCTTGGCGGCGGGAGCACCGCTGGAGAGGGCCTCCAGAAGGTCCTGGGCGTCCTTGATGTACTGGGCCACATTGGGGTCGTCGTGCTGAAGGCCAGAGACGACGTTGACGAGCTTGCGCTGCTGGTCAAGCCACCTCTCGGCAGCGCGGGCCTGGCGCTCCTCAGCCCTGGAGATCTGGGTCGGGGCCGGGGTCAGGATGGGAGGCTGGGCCTGGGACTTGAGAGAGGACTTCCGGCTGGTGGTGGGCACGGGCTCCTCCTTCTTGCGCTTCCGGTTCTTGTTGACCTGGGGCGGGCTGGGACCAGACGGTGGCGGAGAGCCTCCAGGGACGGTGGTGGGGAGCTGGGCAGGGGCAACATCATTGTGCACACGCTTCATGTGGTCCTTCAGGTTCCAGTGGCGGGGGAATCCATTGCCAGGCTGGGCGCGGTCGCAGCCCTCATAGGTGCACATGAAGGGCTTGTCACCGTGGCCGTGCATACCGTGAGCCTCACGCTCGTGGCGGAGAAGGCAGGCGGTCGAGGAGAAGCGGGCGTTCTCGCACGACTCCAGCTTGCAGCGGTAGGGCTTGAGGTGGGAGTCCACAAATTTGCTGCGGCTGATGTCAGTAAACAGGAACCAGGAGAACAAACCAGCAAGGTAGGAGGAGGGGTTTTCTTACTCATAGTTGCACTTGAGCTTCTCGGGTTTGTGGTTGCAGCTCTCATCGCCCTCCCACGGGCAGTGGAACATGCCGTCGGCGTGCGGGGCGGCCTGCTTGTACAGGGCGTGGTCACGAGGAGACTCGATATCGGCGCCGCCGACACGAGGAGCGAAAGCAGGGGGCAGAGCAAAGTCCTGGGACGGGAGCTCCTCCATGGGCTGGCCACCGTACTTCCGGCTGATCCTGAGAACATCCTCGCTGTGAGACACGGGAAGTTCAAGGGACTGCGGGAAAAGACTCGGCATTGCAACATACCTCGGCGACTGGCCCGGGAAGACGGGAGAGGAACCAGTGGTGTCGGGGGAAGAAGCAAGGCGAGGGCCGCCGATCCAGGCGTCCTCGATGGCGCCGGGGGAAGGGGTCCTGGCAAGACCAGTGCTGTACGAGTCCCAAGAGTGGGCAGGGGAGTTGCCCAGGCCGGGCTCAAAGTCCATCTGGGTGCAGGTGGGGTCCACATGCTGGCTCAGAACGGGGGTCATGGTGCCAAAGGGAAGGCCATCGGCCGAGAAGGAGGTGGGGTTCAAGCCTGAGTAAAGGCTCTGGGAGGGCACGCTCATGGTGCTCTCCATCTCCAGGTACTGGCTGACGTCAACCATGCGGCCAGAGGCAATGGGGGCGTTGCCGGCCATGTGGCTGTAGGTAAGCTCAGGGGCCTGGGCGAGGGTGGCGCGAAGCCGCCTGCGGGCCTTGCTGGAGGCGCTGCTGCTGTGCCTGTGGCTGCCTGCCGAGCTCCTCGAGGTCAGGCGGCGCATGGGCTCCGAGCCGACGGAAACAGGGGTGGCATCCTGGGCAGTTGGCATGGGCCACTTGCTGTGGAAGTCCTCCATCACCTCCTCTCCCTGGGTCGGGGTGGTGTGGCCCAGGGTGAACGGGGAGTAGGCATCGCCAGCTCCGTGCTCCTGGAAGTCAGGAAAGTTCTGTGTGCCTTCAACTGTCGAATCCCAGGTCGAACCCGCCAGGTCCGCTGGTCCTGTTGGAGAGAAAGAAGGAAACATCCCGGTTGCCGGAGAGGGCATGAGGGTGGTGGCCTGAGAGAAGTTGAACTCGCTAAAGAAATCATTAGTGTGCTGTTCGCGCCGCTGCTCGGTATTTTCAAAAAAGGGTTTCTGAAAGGAGCAGCCAGGGACACGGAACTCCGAAATCCCTTTCAGCATGGAACAACTTTGCCACTGTGACGTCGGCAGGTTAGCTATCAGTTACCTTCGGGCATATTTGTCCACAGTGAGGAGGTGAGGGGTCCACAAACCAGGCTGATGACTGTCTCGCAGTTCTCCGCGTATCCAGGCGGTTAAGAAAGCAAGGAAAGTACATAAAAATGCAAAAGCGTCGCTGTCGTCCAGGGGATGATCCGAGGTCCATGGTTTGGTTGACAATGAAATCCTTGAAGCTGGTCCAGAAGAAGAAGCAAAATAGCACCGGGTCCTAGGATGCGGTCGAAGCAGAAAGAAGCCAGAGCACGCCAGAGAACAGAGTATCAAGCAATTCCAGAGCCATTGAGTGCTGTGGATCAGGGCAAACATTGCCTTGTGGTTAGTGCAAGTGCAGAGGGGCGGGAATGTGACATGAGCTCGTTGCATATGCTTTGGCTCGTACGTACTCTTTCTGTTCGGCAGTGAATCAAACCAGTCCATGGAAAGATTGCGTACAGGGCCCAGAGACGTCCTCTAAGGAAAAGGGAGTGAAGCAAAAGTCGAAGCACAAGTCCATGGCATGTGTTGAGTGATCACCGGAGCTGACACGAGACCGCTCTGGCAGAGACGGCCCATGTGACATTCAGACGAGTCCTGGGAGGGCGGTAGAAAATCCTTGAAATCCGAGTCCTGTGGAGAGTTGAATCCTTGATGCGGAGTGTTGTCCTTGAAACGGGAGACGGTGAAGCACAGGCGCAATCAGAGTTAAATTGCAAAGCAACAGTCCATCTACCGACACCTCTCCAACATCAAGGCCCAGCAGGCTCAAAGACATTTGAGAAGGTCGGTAGATAAGAGAGTCGCACGCCTGGCCACAGGGCTGGGTTGAAGATCCGCAGGGGAAAAGAGAAACATGGCCAGCACGGTCAAAAGTCCAGGGATGTCTGACGAGTCCTGATACCCAGTGTGGGGTGCCTTTTCCAGTGAAAACATGACGAGTATCCAGGGTCCTGATCCATTGTTGCCGAATTGTCCAGTGGGGAGTGAGTTCCATGTCTGGGGCGTTCTGATCCTGGGAGTTGTTGCCATGATGTCCGGAAGAAACCTACCAGTTTGCTTGCACGTATGCTTGTAAATGGCTCGTGAGAACCACGCATGTATGCTCGCAACCTGTCCCGAGAGACAGGAGCTGGGAGATCCCATTAGGGCCAGGTGCCTGACTGGGTGCGTCCCGGAGAATCCTAGAGATGTTGGGAGAGGGTCCTGTCCATGGGTTGCGGTGTTGAGAAGAGACCAGTGGGGAGCAGCGCTCTTGTCCAGCCTCTGTGGTCCGGGAGTGTACTGTGGTTCCTGGAATGGTAATGTTGCCAACGCGAAAAGCAGCCTCTCCTGAGGCGGGCGACAGACGCAGACAAAGGAAAAGCGCAAAGACAAGACTGCCCATCAAGGGGCGTGGCTCAAGGCCGATAAAAAGCAAAAAACGCCAAGCAGACCTCCCAATGGAAACAGAAATGAAAAACGTGGAAAAAATACCTGGCGGGTGTGTGGACGTCGTCGAACCCTGGCATGGAGTCCTGGCAAGTCATGATAATGGCCATTGTTCCAGAAGGAGATGCCCAAGGCAAGGGCTTTGGGCGAGTGTGTCCAGAAGTGGTTTAGGCGCAAGCACCGAGTAAATGCTGCTCCGTTTGTTTGACAACAGGCTGGCGCCTGGAGGCAAAGAAACCAGTGTTCCCTGGGAGAGACGTGGTTGCTGGAGGCGAAGTGCTGGGGACAGTTTGCGCGCAGGCTGGAGCCAATCGTGCAACTGAGCTGGATCCTTTGGGCGAGGATGAATAGAAGCTGGGCAGCAAAAAGGCAGCAAAGACGATCTGCAGAGGGCAGCTATATGGGGATGCAGGAGTGGGGACTAGACGGGGGAAGAAGAGGCAAGGCCGGTGGGAGGTTGGGCAGCAAGGCGAGAGCGATGGCGTGGGCTTGCTTGGTTGGGTTGGGTTGAGGAGAAAAAAGAGAGAGAAAAGGCGGGATGATCAGGTTGGGCAGGAGAGGGGCCTGTCAGGTTTTAATCCAAACCGGCCACGCGCAAAATGGGCTCCAGAAGTGGCTCCGCTCTTGCTTCGGATTTCTCGCGAAAACCCACGACGACCTCAATCACCACCCCTGTCATGCAGTCCACAATTAATTTCCCGGTCGTGCCGTCATGCCCCTCCTCCTTCGTCGACCTGTTTCGCTGGCAGCGCGTTAGCGGCTGGCCGTCACACTGGCCGCATGGCTGCCTGTGAGCTGGCAATCACTCGACCGACAGGCCTCGACGCGCCCTCTCATAGGCTGAGGCCGGCTGTCCGTAGCCCGTAGCGCCCCCGGCTGCATGCTCGCGCTGTGGTCGCACACGGGCACCACCTCTAGCCGACGACTCGCGGATGGCCGTCTTTCCTTGATTCTCGCAAATTCCAGTGTCGCGTCGGGCGGGGCATCATTGCCCGTCCTCGGCCTATCACGGCGCCGCGCCAGGGTGGGGTCTTGCTGCAACGACAACGCATCACTGCAGCTGCCCATATCCCCATGCAGCCCGCTGACCAGTTGTCGTCCGCCAGACCGACCCCGCACCGCGACAGGATGCAGAAATGTGCACAAGTCCAAAAGACGTGCTGTTGCTGCAGGCGCCTGGCGACGTGTCCGTCTCTCATCCGTCGCCAAGGCCTGTGAGCTCGCTTGGCGGCCAGCCTGCCCACCCTCTCTCGCCGTCCATAACAAGTTCCCCATCCTCCCCATCTAAGACGGAGTGTTCGGCCTGCTTTGTTCCTTTCCCTCCATCCCTCAAGGGCAAGAGACTTGGGTGTACTTTCGGCCCGGCTGGCTGTGATCGTCTAGCACTAACAACCGCCTCGCAACGAATGTACCGCTGTCCGGATCAGCAGAGCTAGGCTCACTCATCCTGCCGAGTAGTCTCCATGTCAATGCTTGATCACCCCTCCTCTTGTTGCGGCAAGGCTCGCTTTGACACCTGTCCCGTTTCGGTGCTGGTGAACCAATACAATACATCCCCCTCGTCCCACACGCAAAGCCGGGCGACAGCTTCGCGCATCACGAGGCGCCCGGCGCGGCCACTCATGTGGCCCGTCTCTCACCCTCGTCTTTCGTCGTCTCACCGCATAAAAAATCACGCACGCGACGGTTACGACGGCCCAATGGGGATGCTCGGAGCTTGCACTATCGACACCTGCCGCGACAATACACGACGCCTTGCATCTGCCCTACATATCACCCATGCAACCCTCCGCTGCCACCACCGTCATCACTCCGAAGGCTGCGGGCGAGACTGACTATCACATTTCTGGGGCCACCGCTTATTCTCTTCCTGCTTCATGCCGAGCAAAAGATGACGGATGCCAACCTCAGTCAGCCAGACTAGTTGATGCGGACAGGGTGTCTAGTGTCTCTAGTGCTTGCTTTTTCCTTGCGGGTTTTCTGCACTTTTGTTTAGAAGGTGTCATTATTGGCCGAGTCTCTGGAGCATCCTGGGCCACTAGATGATGATGGCCCGTCCTCCCGGGCACGGCTCCGGAGCCCCGGAGGTTGTCACATTCTCATCCTCCCCGGGCAAATGTGCACAAAAGAGATACAAGTCCAAATTGCGGTGAGGAGGCATCATGTTAGCACTTGCTAAGGTTTGTAAAGCCTCGAGGCAGACCCGCCATCAGTTCCGTCCAGAGTATACCTGCGTGTCTACATCCGTGAGATTGAGGATGGCTGGTCTGCAGCCGAGCGAGCCGTCGACGTGTCATCGCGCCCTCGACGCAGACGTTGCTGTCTCAATAATCCCGCGCACGGGCTCGACAGCTGAAGCTTGATTGACGTCGAATGCCCCTCCTCTGAGCCTCAATTGCCGCCTTCTCCTCCACATCCACTTCCCAGACGCACCTCCATGCAGGCCCGTTGCAGTCAAGAGCCAGCTGGCATCATGCCGACTTCTGGACGCGTGAGCCCCTCATCCCCGGGTGACGATGACCATGTACATGGCGGGGACAGAATCGTGATGTCATGGCGGGGTGTGTCCGGCAGTGTAGAGGAACCTGCAAACGAAGTCTTTTTTTCTCTTTCTCTGCACCCGGGCGGCCATGTCATCGGAAGCTGGCGCGGGACCGTTGGGCTTGCTGGCGGCTCCGTCGGATGCTCGGCCAGACACGCAGGCAGAGGCTACCGCGCATCATCAATAATTCGAGCTTCTTGCAGCAGCCGTTTGTTGTCGTCAATGTTACCCCATCTCTTTAGCGAGCTTGCTGCGTGGATGCTTCCAGACCCCGAAGGCCTTATCGTCTCGTCGTGCTGCAAAACAAACAAAAGAAAGAGAAACTGCAGAAACGTGTGGAGGCGGGGAAAAGCAATCATCAGGCGCCAGCCAGCCTATTCTCGTAGCATTTCCGCTCTTGGGCATCCGGAAGTGGTGCCACCTGCTGCGCGAGCATCGTGTGCTGGAACAGCATCATTGGGAGGACCTCGCTGCTGCTATCTGGCTCGGCAAAGGAAGGTGGTCCTCCTGCATTCTATTGATGCCGGTGTTGTCGACGACGACGACGCCGGCAGTTTCTCCCGTGTCGTCGGCAGTTCCTCCTCCCCGCATGCCGAGCTCAAAGTCCGGATCGTGAGGGTGAGTGTAGAGAAGATGGTGGCGGCCGTCTCGCGCTCCTGCGTCGTCTTCCCACTGGCAAGCCGGACCACCTTCTCGTCCTCGCGGCGGCAGGGCGGCAGAAGCGGCACGGGCTGGAGGGAGAACTTCGTGGAGAAAGCCTGGGTGAGACCAGTTGCTCATGTCCCTGTGTGCCATGATTGTCTCTCTTTCCCTTTCGTATTCGCGTCAGTCAGTCATTCAAGTGCTGATGTTCTTTCGCCAGAAAAGAAAAGCCAAGTGTCAGTGAGTCTGGTTGAGGATGAAAATGCCTACGCACCTGAAAGAACCTGGCCGGATCTCGTCGTTTCCAGGCGGGAGATCAGCGAGCCATTCGCTTTCACTTGCCACCCCTCCCGGCCCTGTCTCTTGTTTGCGACGACGGCGGGACATGGGCGTTGGAATGGCCATACTGACCTCCCACGACTCTAGCGATAGCTGGGGTGGCAGATGTGCACCTTCACCCCGTCTAGAAACGGCCGTGCCCGCCTCCGCTCCATGCGAAGCCATCCTGGGAAGCGAGCACCCTCTTGCTGCCCGGGCGGGAGAGTCTGTGTATACACATTCGGCTCCCATCCGTCTGCAGCTTTTGCTGTTTGTTTGGCGGCCATGGCGAACCGAGCCTTCTGATCAGCACTGCCGCACACCGACGAGGCGGGCGAGGGGTCCCTCATTTTTGTCCGTGCTATTGTGCTAACTCACCAGGCAGGTTTGACCGAGTCACAACGGACATGCCTAGCTTTGCATTGTTGGCAGCCGTTTCGCGACCTCCGGTGGTATCTCCGCTGCCGCTGCTGCATTTTTTTTCTTCTTCTTTTCGAATCGACGACGGCCGGGGGGTCTGAGACGGCACAGACGCCTGGTGACAGGGTAACAGAATACCGAGCAAGGATGGAAAGAGGTTGTGAGTCCCAACCCGATCATTCTTCTTTGGCTCTCCTGACGCCAGAGATGGGATCGTGTTTGCTAGTACTGCACACGAAGAAACAAAAGCCCGTTGGTATATATCCATCACTTCCAGGCACCATCGCCAGCCATCCTCGGTCTGACCTCTCCCACCAGAGGTCATCAAGCGATGGATTCCACTTTCGTCAATGCCACATCGATGGTAGTTTGTGGCCGGGTCGGAACGAGGATCTCATCCATCCGAGGCTACAGGTTCGTCGTATGGCAGCACGTTCGAGATAGACGTGGAGACTGTCATCTCCCAAGCCTGTGAAAAGCGATCGGTCTTTCGGGAGCAGAGCGGACCATGGAGGTGATCAAGAGCCGCATGTGGGTGGCCGAACATGTTGCCTGCCTCGCATGAAGGGCTTCCCCATCGATGCTCTCTTAGTATGATGTGAACAAGTCCGGGGGGCGGACCAGATGAGCCGCCGCCAAGGCAGAGCTAGGCATCAAGCTCCGTAGGGCATCGGAGCTAGAAGTTGGTGGCCGCGGTGGGCATCTGGCGAGAAAGATCGGCAGCCTGCCCATGTAAATACAGTAGCGTAGCGGCCTTGTACCTGTCAGCTGGGGCCAGCAATGGCGTTTCTTCCCGTCGAGTCCCGCACGGTCGTTTCGGAGGATTATACGAGCTTATTCTGCCGTCCTTGTCCATGAACCCTTCTGAGTATACTGGGCGTGCCCGCCTGACTGACTGCGGCGCACCCGCGCGTTCGTGGCTCGGGTGGCTCGGGTGGCTCGGACGCAGCATCCCTCGTGTCCCCACCCGGCGCCTATTTTTGCACGCGCCAGCCTTCCGGGGCTTGGATGAGCACGGCAGATCATTCCCACGCCGATCCGACCTGCCTGTGTTAGCCGCTCGGAGGATTGCGTGAGCTTGGCGGCCGGTGGGGGCGACCGGCATGGACAGATATGTTTTTGCAAGATAATGCTATCAATGATGAATATCGAGGGGTAACCCCCCCCCCCCCCCCCCCCCCCCC